>JBBBDQ010003022.1:20000-79876 GCA_037127315.1 Ascarosepion bandense | reverse complement strand
TTGGCATTAGTGCCACATTCTGTCTTCCTGAAATCCGTTCTTTTATTGTCCTTTCTCCTCACAAATATCTTCGCATTCACTTTCACTCTCAGTAACCCCTTGTAACTTAGTGGCATTATTGCCACCTTCTGTCTTCCTAAAACCTGTTCTTTTATTGTCCTTTCTCCTCACAAAAGTCTTCGCATTCACTTTCACTCCCAGTAACCCCTTGTAACTTAGTGGCATTATTGCCATCTTCTGTCTTCCTAAAACCTGTTCTTTTATTGTCCTTTCTTCTCACAAAAGTCTTCGCATTCACTTTCACTCCCAGTAACCCCTTGTAACTTAGTGGCATTAGTGCCACTTTCTGTCTTCCTGAAATCCGTTCTTTTATTGTCCTTTCTCCTCACAAATATCTTCGCATTCACTTTCAATCCCAGTAACCCCTTGTAACTTAGTGGCATTATTGCCACCTTCTGTCTTCCTAAAATCTGTTCTTTTATTGTCCTTTCTCCTCACAAATGTCTTCGCATTCACTTTCAATCCCAGTAACCCCTTGTAACTTAGTGGCATTATTGCCACCTTCTGTCTTCCTAAAATCTGTTCTTTTATTGTCCTTTCTCCTCACAGAAGTCTTCGCATTCACTTTCAATCCCAGTAACCCCTTGTAACTTAGTGGCATTATTGCCACCTTCTGTCTTCCTAAAATCTGTTCTTTTATTGTCCTTTCTCCTCACAAAAGTCTTCGCATTCACTTTCACTCCCAGTAACCCCTTGTAACTTAGTGGCATTATTGCCACCTTCTGTCTTCCTAAAACCTGTTCTTTTATTGTCCTTTCTCCTCACAGAAGTCTTCGCATTCACTTTCAATCCCAGTAACCCCTTGTAACTTAGTGGCATTATTGCCACTTTCTGTCTTCCTAAAATCTGTTCTTTTATTGTCCTTTCTCCTCACAAAAGTCTTCGCATTCACTTTCACTCCCAGTAACTCCTTGTAACTTAGTGGCATTAGTGCCACCTTCTGTCTTCCTAAAACCTGTTCTTTTATTGTCCTTTCTCCTCGCAAAAGTCTTCGCATTCACTTTCACTCCCAGTAACCCCTTGTAACTTAGTGGCATTATTGCCACCTTCTGGCTTCCTAAAACCTGTTCTTTTATTGTCCTTTCTCCTCACAGAAGTCTTCGCATTCACTTTCACTCCCAGTAACCCCTTGTAACTTAGTGGCATTATTGCCATCTTCTGTCTTCCTGAAACCTGTTCTTTTATTGTCCTTTCTCCTCACAGAAGTCTTTGCATTCACTTTCACTCCCAGTAACTCCTTGTAACTTAGTGGCATTTTTGCCACCTTCTGTCATCCTAAAACCTGTTCTTTTATTGTCCTTTCTCCTCGCAAATGTCTTCGCATTCACTTTCACTCCCAGTAACCCCTTGTAACTTAGTGGCATTAGTGCCACCTTCTGTCATCCTAAAACCTGTTCTTTTATTGTCCTTTCTCCTCGCAAATGTCTTCGCATTCACTTTCACTCCCAGTAACCCCTTGTAACTTAGTGGCATTAGTGCCACCTTCCGTCTTCCTAAAACCTGTTCTTTTATTGTCCTTTCTCCTCGCAAAATCTTCGCATTCACTTTCACTCCCAGTAACCCCTTGTAACTTAGTGGCATTAGTGCCATCTTCTGTCTTCCTAAAACCTGTTCTTTTATTGTCCTTTCTCCTCACAGAAGTCTTCGCATTCACTTTCACTCCCAGTAACTCCTTGTAACTTAGTGGCATTATTGCCATCTTCTGTCTTCCTAAAACCTGTTCTTTTATTGTCCTTTCTCCTCACAAAAGTCTTCGCATTCACTTTCACTCCCAGTAACCCCTTGTAACTTAGTGGCATTATTGCCATCTTCTGTCTTCCTAAAACATGTTCTTTTATTGTCCTTTCTCCTCACAGAAGTCTTTGCATTCACTTTCACTCCCAGTAACCCCTTGTAACTTAGTGGCATTATTGCCACCTTCTGTCTTCTAAAACCTGTTCTTTTATTGTCCTTTTTCTCACAAAAGTCTTCGCATTCACTTTCACTCCCAGTAACCCCTTGTAACTTATTGGCATTAGTGCCACCTTCTGTCTTCCTGAAATCCGTTCTTTTATTGACCTTTCTCCTCACAAATATCTTCGCATTCACTTTCACTCTCAGTAACCCCTTGTAACTTAGTCGCATTATTGCCACCTTCTGTCTTCCTAAAACCTGTTCTTTTATTGTCCTTTCTCCTCACAAAAGTCTTCGCATTCACTTTCACTCCCAGTAACCCCTTGTAACTTAGTGGCATTATTGCCATCTTCTGTCTTCTCCTAAACCTGTTCTTTTTTTATTGTCCTTTTCTTCTCACAAAGTCTTCGCATTCACTTTCACTCCCAGTAACCCCTTGTAACTTAGTGGCATTAGTGCCACCTCTGTCTTCCTGAAACTGCTCTTTTTATTGTCCTTTCTCCTCACAAATATCTTCGCATTCACTTTCACTCCCAGTAACCCCTTGTAACTTAGTGGCATTATTGCCACCTTCTGTCTTCCTAAAACCTGTTCTTTTATTGTCCTTTCTCCTCACAAAAGTCTTCGCATTCACTTTCACTCCCAGTAACTCCTTGTAACTTAGTGGCATTATTGCCATTTTCTGTCTTCCTAAAACCTGTTCTTTTATTGTCCTTTCTTCTCACAAAAGTCTTCGCATTCACTTTCACTCCCAGTAACCCCTTGTAACTTAGTGGCATTATTGCCACCTTCTGTCTTCCTAAAACATGTTCATTTATTGTCCTTTATCCTCACAAAAGTCTTCGCATTCACTTTCATCCCAGTAACCCCTTGTAACTTAGTGGCATTAGTGCCACCTTCTGTCTTCCTGAAATCCGTTCTTTTATTGTCCTTTCTCCTCACAAATATCTTCGCATTCACTTTCACTCCAGTAACCCTTTGTAACTTATTGGCATTATTGCCATCTTTCTCTGTCTTCCTAAAACCTGTTCTTTTATTGTCCTTTCTACTCACAAAAAGTCTTCGCATTCACTTTCACTCCCAGTAACCCCTTGTAACTTAGTGGCATTATTGCCACCTTCTGTCTTCCTAAAACATGTTCATTTATTGTCCTTTATCCTCACAAAAGTCTTCGCATTCACTTTCACTCCCAGTAACCCCTTGTAACTTAGTGGCATTATTGCCACCTTCTGGCTTCCCAAACCTGTTCTTTTATTGTCCTTCTTCCTCACAAAAGTCTTCGCATTCACTTTCACTCCCCAGTAACCCCTTGTAACTTAGTGGCATTATTGCCACCTTCTGGCTTCCTAAAACCTGTCTTTTCTTCTATTGTCCTTCTCCTCACAAAAGTTTTCGCATTCACTTCTCACCCCCAACCCCTTGTAACTTTGTGGCATTATTGCCACCTTCTGCTTCCTAAAACCTGTTCTTTTTTATTGTCCTTTCTCCTCACAAAAGTCTTCGCATTCACTTTCACTCCCAGTAACTCCTTGTGTTCCTAGGTGGCATTATTGCCATCTTCTGCCTTCCTAAAACCTGTTCTTTATTGTCCTTCTCCTCACAAAAAAGTCTTCGCATTCACTTTCACTCCTAGTAACCCCTTGTAACTTAGTGGCATTATTGCCATCTTCCGTCTTCCTAAAACCTGTTTTTTTATTGTCCTTTCTCCTCACAAAAGTCTTCGCATTCACTTTCACTCCCAGTAACCTGTAACTTAGTGGCATTATTGCCATCTTCTGTCTTCCTAAAACCTGTTCTTTTATTGTCCTTTCTCTTCCTCAAAAGTCTTCGCATCTACTTTCACTCCCAGTAACTCCTTGTAACATAGTGGCATTATTGCCATCTTCCGTCTTCTCCTGAAACCCTGCCTCTTTATTGTGCTTTCTCCTCACAAAAGTCTTCGCATTCACTTTCACTCTCCAGTAACCCCTTGTAACTTAGGCATTATTGCCATCTTCCGTCTTCCTAAAACCTGTTTTTTTTATTGTCCTTTCTCCTCACAAAAGTCTTCGCATTCACTTTCACTCCCAGTAACTCCTTGTAACTTAGTGGCATTATTGCCATTTTCTGTCTTCCTAAAACCTGTTTTTTTATTGTCCTTTCTCCTCACAAAAGTCTTCGCATTCACTTTCACTCCCAGTAACCCCCTTGTAACTTAGTGGCATTATTGCCATCTTCCGTCTTCTCCTGAAACCTGTTCTTTTATTGTGCTTTCTCCTCACAAAAGTCTTCGCATTCACTTTCACTTCCAGTAACCCCTTGTAACTTAGTGGCATTATTGCCATCTTCCGTCTTCCTAAAACCTGTTCTTTTATTGTCCTTTCTCCTCACAAAGTCTTCGCATTCACTTTCACTCCCAGTAACCCCTTGTAACTTAGTGGCATTAGTGCCACCTTCTTGTCTTCCTGGAACTGGCTTTATTGTCCTTTCTCTCACAAATATCTTCGCATTCACTTTCTCACTCCCAGTAACCCCTTGTAACTTAGTGGCATTATTGCCATCTTCTCTGTCTTCCCCAAAACCTGTTCTTTTATTGTCCTTTTCATCACACAAAAGTCTTCATTCACTTTTCACTCCCAGTAACCCCTTGTAACTTAGTGGCATTATTGCCACCTTCTGTCTTCCTAAAACATGTTCATTTATTGTCCTTTATCCTCACAAAAGTCTTCGCATTCACTTTCTACCCCAGTAACTCTTTGTAACTTAGTGGCATTATTGCCACCTTCTGGCTTCCTAAAACTCCACTTTTTTATTGTCCTTTCTCCTCATAAAAGTCTTCGCATTCACTTTCACTCCCAGTAACCTCCCTTGTAACTTAGTGGCATTATTGCCACCTTCTGGCTTCCTAAAACCTGTTCTTTTATTGTCCTTTCTCCTCACAAAAGTTTTCGTATTCATCACCTCAGTAACCCCTTGTAACTTAGTGGCATTATTGCCACCTTCTGGCTTCCTAAAACCTGTTCTTTTATTGTCCTTTCTCCTCACAAAAGTCTTCGCATTCACTTTCACTCCCCAGTAACTCCTTGTAACTTAGTGGCATTATTGCCATCTTCTGTCTTCCTAAACCTGTTCTTTTATTGTCCTTTTCTCCTCTACAAAAGTCTTCGCATTCACTTTCACTCCCAGTAACCCCTTGTAACTTAGTGGCATTATTGCTATCTTCTCATTTCTGAAACCTGTTCTTTTATTGTGCTTTTCCTCACAAAAGCCTCGCATTCACTTTCACTTCCAGTAACCCCTTGTAACTTAGTGGCATTATTGCCATCTTCCGTCTTCCTAAAACCAGTTTTTTTATTGTCCTTTTCTCCCCACAAAAGTCTTCGCATTCACTTTCACTCCCAGTAACTCCTTGTAACTTAGTGGCATTATTGCCATCTTCTGTCTTCCCAAAACTGTTTTTTTATTGTCCTTTCTCCCCACAAAAGTCTTCGCATTCACTACCCCAGTAACTCCCTTATAACATAGTAAGTATTATTGCCATCTTCCGTCTTCCTGAAACCTGTTCTTTTATTGTGCTTTCTCCTCACAAAAAGTCTTCGCATTCACTTTCACTTCCAGTAACCCCAAATTAGTGGCATTATTGCCATCTTCCGTCTTCCTCAAAACCTGTTTTTTTATTGTCCTTTCTCCTCACAAAAGTCTTCGCATTCACTTTCACTTCCAGTAACCCCTTGTAACTTAGTGGTATTATTGCCATCTTCCGTCTTCTAAACCTGTTTTTTTATTGTCCTTTCTCCTCAACAAAAGTCTTCGCATTCACTTTCACTCCCAGTAACTCCTTGTAACTTAGTGGCATTATTGCCATTTTCTGTCTTCCTAAAACCTGTTTTATTGTCCTTTCTCCTCACAAAAGTCTTCGCATTCACTTTCACTCCCAGTAACCCTCAGGTCTTAGTGGCATTATTGCCATCTTCCGTCTTCCTGAAACCTGTTCTTTTATTGTGCTTTCTCCTCACAAGTCTTCGCATTCACTTTCACTTCCAGTAACCCTTGTAACTTAGTGGCATTATTGGGCACTCTGCTTTCCTAAACCTGTTCTTTTATTGTCCTTTCTCCTCACAAAAGTCTTCGTATTCACTTTCACTCCCCAGTAACCCCTTGTAACTTAGTGGCATTAGTGCCACCTTCTGTCTTCCTGAAATCCGTTCTTTTATTGTCCTTTCTCCTCACAAATATCTTCGCATTCACTTTCACTCCCAGTAACCCCTTGTAACTTAGTGGCATTATTGCCATCTTCTGTCTTCCTAAACCTGTTCTTTTATTGTCCTTTCTACTCACAAAAGTCTTCGCATTCACTTTCACTCCCAGTAACCCCTTGTAACTTAGTGGCATTATTGCCACCTTTCTGTCTTCCTAAAACATGTTCATTTATTGTCCTTTATCCTCACAAAAGTCTTCGCATTCACTTTCACTCCCATGTAACCCTTGTAACTTAGTAGCCATTGCCACCTTCTGGCTTCCTAAAACCTGTTCTTTTATTGTCCTTTCTCCTCACAAAAGTCTTCGTATCTACTTTCACTCCTGTAACCCTTTGTAACTTAGTGGCATTATTGCCACCTTCTGGCTTCAAAACCTGTTCTTTTATTGTCCTTTTTCTCCTCACAAAAGTTTTCGCATTCACTTTCACTCCCAGTAACCCCTTGTAACTTAGTGGCATTATTGCCACCTTCTGGCTTCCTAAAACCTGTTCTTTTATTGTCCTTTCTCCTCACAAAAAGTCTTCGCATTCACTTTCACTCCCAGGACCCTGTAAAATCTTAGTGGCATGGCGCCATCTTCTGTCTTCCTAAAACCTGTTCTTTTATTGTCCTTTCTCCTCACAAAAAAGTCTTCGCATTCACTTTCACTCCCAGCAACTCCCTTGTAACTTAGGTGGCATTATTGCTATCTTCCGTCTTCCTGAAACCTGTTCTTTTATTGTGCTTTCTCCTCACAAAAGTCTTCGCATTCCCTTTCACTTCCAGTAACCCCTTGTAACTTAGTGGCATTATTGCCATCTTCCGTCTTCCTAAAACCAGTTTTTTTATTGTCCTTTCTCCTCACAAAAGTCTTCGCATTCACTTTCACTCCCAGTAACTCCTTGTAACTTAGTGGCATTATTGCCATCTTCTGTCTTCCTAAAACCTGTTTTTTTATTGTCCTTTCTCCTCACAAAATCTTCGCATTCACTTTCCACTCCCAGTAACCCCTTGTAACATAGTGGCATTATTGCCATCTTCCGTCTTCCTGAAACCTGTTCTTTTATTGTGCTTTCTCCTCACAAAAGTCTTCGCATTCACTTTCACTTCCAGTAACCCCTTGTAACTTAGTGGCATTATTGCCATCTTCCGTCTTCCTAAAACCTGTTTTTTTATTGTCCTTTCTCCTCACAAAAGTCTTCGCATTCACTTTCACTCCCAGTAACCCCTTGTAACTTAGTGGCATTATTGCCACCTTCTGTCTTCCTAAAACATGTTCATTTATTGTCCTTTATCCTCACAAAAGTCTTCGCATTCACTTTCACTTCCAGTAACCCCTTGTAACTTAGTGGCATTATTGCCATCTTCCGGTTTCCTAAAACCTGTTCTTTTATTGTCCTTTCTCCTCACAAAAGTCTTCGCATTCACTTTCACTCCCAGTAACCCCTTGTAACTTAGTGGCATTAGTGCCACCTTCTGTCTTCCTGAAATCCGTTCTTTTATTGTCCTTTCTCCTCACAAATATCTTCGCATTCACTTTCACTCCCAGTAACCCCTTGTAACTTAGTGGCATTATTGCCACCTTCTGTCTTCCTAAAACCTGTTTTTTTATTGTCCTTTCTCCTCACAAAAGTCTTCGCATTCACTTTCACTCCCAGTAACCCCTTGTAACTTAGTGGCATTATTGCCATTTTCTGTCTTCCTAAAACCTGTTCTTTTATTGTCCTTTCTTCTCACAAAAGTCTTCGCATTCACTTTCACTCCCAGTAACCCCTTGTAACTTAGTGGCATTATTGCCACCTTCTGTCTTCCTAAAACATGTTCATTTATTGTCCTTTATCCTCACAAAAGTCTTCGCATTCACTTTCACTCCAAGTAACCCCTTGTAACTTAGTGGCATTATTGCCATCTTCTCTCTTCCTAAATCCTGTTCTTTTATTGTCCTTTATCCTCACAAAAGTCTTCGCATTCACTTTCACTCCCAGTAACCCCTTGTAACTTAGTGGCATTAGTGCCACCTTCTGTCTTCCTGAAAGCCGTTCTTTTATTGTCCTTTCTACTCACAAAAGTCTTCGCATTCACTTTCACTCCCAGTTACTCCTTGTAACTTAGTGGCATTATTGCCACCTTCTGTCTTCCTAAAACATGTTCATTTATTGTCCTTTATCCTCACAAAAGTCTTCGCATTCACTTTCATCCCAGTAACCCCTTGTAACTTAGTGGCATTATTGCCACCTTCTGTCTTCCTAAAACCTGTTCTTTTATTGTCCTTTCTCCTCACAAAAGTCTTCGCATTCACTTTCACTCCCAGTAACTCCTTGTAACTTAGTGGCATTATTGCCATCTTCTGTCTTCCTAAAACCTGTTCTTTTATTGTCCTTTCTCCTCACAAAAGTCTTCGCATTCACTTTCACTCCCAGTAACCCCTTGTAACTTAGTGGCATTATTGCTATCTTCCGTCTTCCTGAAACCTGTTCTTTTATTGTCCTTTCTCCTCGCAAAAGTCTTCGCATTCACTTTCACTCCCAGTAACCCCTTGTAGCTTAGTGGCATTATTTCCATCTTCCGTCTTCCTGAAACCTGTTCTTTTATTGTCCTTTCTCCTCACAAAAGTCTTCACATTCACTTTCACTCCCAGTAACCGCTTATAATTTAGTGGCATTATTGCCATCTTCTGTCTTCCTAAAACCTGTTCTTTTATTGTCCTTTCTCCTCACAAAAGTATTTGCATTCACTTTCACTCCCAGTAACCCCTTGTAACTTAATGGCATTATTGCCATCTTCTGTCTTCCTAAAACCTGTTCTTTTATTGTCCTTTCTCCTCACAAAAGTCTTTGCATTCACTTTCACTCCCAGTAACCCCTTGTAACTTAGTGGCATTATTGCCATCTTCTGTCTTCCTAAAACCTGTTCTTTTATTGTCCTTTCTCCTCACAAAAGTCTTCGCATTCACTTTCACTCCCAGTAACCCCTTGTAACTTAGTGGCATTATTGCCATCTTCTGTCTTCCTAAAACCTGTTCTTTTATTGTCCTTTCTCCTCACAAAAGTCTTCGCATTCACTTTCACTCCCAGTAACCCCTTGTAACTTAGTGGCATTATTGCCATCTTCTGTCTTCCTAAAACCTGTTCTTTTATTGTCCTTTCTCCTCACAAAAGTCTTCGCATTCACTTTCACTCCCAGTAACCCCTTGTAACTTAGTGGCCTTATTGCCATCTTCTGTCTTCCTAAAACCTGTTCTTTTATTGTCCTTTCTCCTCTCAAATGTCTTCGCATTCACTTTCACTCCCAGTAACCCCTTGTAACTTAGTGGCATTATTGCCATCTTCTGTCTTCCTAAAACCTGTTCTTTTATTGTCCTTTCTCCTCACAAAAGTCTTCGCATTCACTTTCACTCCCAGTAACCCCTTGTAACTTAGTAGCATTATTGCCATCTTCTGTCTTCCTAAAACCTGTTCATTTATTGTCCTTTCTCCTCACAAAAGTCTTCGCATTCACTTTCACTCTCAGTAACCCCTTGTAACGTAGTGGCATTATTGCCACCTTCTGTCTTCCTAAAACCTGTTCTGTTATTGTCCTTTCTCCTCACAAAAGTCTTCGCATTCACTTTCACTCCCAGTAACCCCTTGTAACTTAGTGGCATTATTGCCATTTTCTGTCTTCCTAAAACCTGTTCTTTTATTGTCTTTTCTTCTCACAAAAGTCTTCGCATTCACTTTCACTCCCAGTAACCCCTTGTAACTTAGTGGCATTATTGCCATCTTCTGTCTTCCTAAAACATGTTCATTTATTGTCCTTTATCCTCACAAAAGTCTTCGCATTCACTTTCACTCCAAGTAACCCCTTGTAACTTAGTGGCATTATTGCCATCTTCTCTCTTCCTAAATCCTGTTCTTTTATTGTCCTTTATCCTCACAAAAGTCTTCGCATTCACTTTCACTCCCAGTAACCCCTTGTAACTTAGTGGCATTAGTGCCACCTTCTGTCTTCCTGAAATCCGTTCTTTTATTGTCCTTTCTTTTCACAAATATCTTCGCATTCACTTTCACTCCCAGTAACCCCTTTTAACTTAGTGGCATTATTGCCACCTTCTGTCTTCCTAAAACCTGTTCTTTTATTGTCCTTTCTCCTCACAAAAGTCTTCGCATTCACTTTCACTCCCAGTAACCCCTTGTAACTTAGTGCCATTATTGCCATTTTCTGTCTTCCTAAAACCTGTTCTTTTATTGTCCTTTCTTCTCACAAAAGTCTTCGCATTCACTTTCACTCCCAGTAACCCCTTGTAACTTAGTGGCATTATTGCCACCTTCTGTCTTCCTAAAACATGTTCATTTATTGTCCTTTCTCCTCACAAAAGTCTTCGCATTCACTTTCACTCCCAGTAACCCCTTGTAACTTAGTGGCATTATTGCCATCTTCTGTCTTCCTAAAACCTGTTCTTTTATTGTCCTTTCTCCTCACAAAAGTCTTCGCATTCACTTTCACTCCCAGTAACCCCTTGTAACTTAGTGGCATTATTGCCATCTTCTGTCTTCCTAAAACCTGTTCTTTTATTGTCCTTTCTCCTCACAAAAGTCTTCGCATTCACTTTCACTCCCAGTAACCCCTTGTAACTTAGTGGCATTAGTGCCACCTTCTGTCTTCCTAAAACCTGTTCTTTTATTGTCCTTTCTCCTCACAAAAGTCTTCGCATTCACTTTCACTCCCAGTAACCCCTTGTAACTTAGTGGCATTAGTGCCACCTTCTGTCTTCCTAAAACCTGTTCTTTTATTGTCCTTTCTCCTCACAAAAGTCTTCGCATTCACTTTCACTCCCAGTAACCCCTTGTAACTTAGTGGCATTATTGCCACCTTCTGTCTTCCTAAAACATGTTCATTTATTGTCCTTTCTCCTCACAAAAGTCTTCGCATTCACGTTCACTCCCAGTAACCCCTTGTAACTTAGTGGCATTATTGCCATCTTCTGTCTTCCTAAAACCTGTTCTTTTATTGTCCTTTCTCCTCACAAAAGTCTTCGCATTCACTTTCACTCCCAGCAACCCCTTGTAACTTAGTGGCATTAGTGCCACTTTCTGTCTTCCTAAAACCTGTTCTTTTATTGTCCTTTCTTCTCACAAAAGTCTTCGCATTCACTTTCACTCCCAGTAACCCCTTGTAACTTAGTGGCATTAGTGCCATCTTCTGTCTTCCTAAAACCTGTTCATTTATTGTCCTTTCTCCTCACAAAAGTCTTCGCATTCACTTTCACTCCCAGTAACCCCTTGTAACTTAGTGGCATTATTGCCATCTTCTGTCTTCCTAAAACCTGTTCTTTTATTGTCCTTTCTCCTCACAAAAGTCTTCGCATTCACTTTCACTCCCAGCAACCCCTTGTAACTTAGTGGCATTATTGCCATCTTCTGTCTTCCTAAAACCTGTTCTTTTATTGTCCTTTCTCCTCACAAAAGTCTTCGCATTCACTTTCACTCCCAGTAACCCCTTGTAACTTAGTGGCATTATTGCCATCTTCTCTCTTCCTAAAACCTGTTCTTTTATTGTCCTTTATGCTCACAAAAGTCTTCGCATTCACTTTCACTCCCAGTAACCCCTTGTAACTTAGTGGCATTAGTGCCACCTTCTGTCTTCCTGAAATCCGTTCTTTTATTGTCCTTTCTCCTCACAAATATCTTCGCATTCACTTTCACTCCCAGTAACCCCTTGTAACTTAGTGTCATTATTGCCACCTTCTGTCTTCCTAAAACCTGTTCTTTTATTGTCCTTTCTCCTCACAAAAGTCTTCGCATTCACTTTCACTCCCAGTAACCCCTTGTAACTTAGTAGCATTATTGCCATCTTCTGTCTTCCTAAAACCTGTTCTTTTATTGTCCTTTCTTCTCACAAAAGTCTTCGCATTCACTTTCACTCCCAGTAACCCCTTGTAACTTAGTGGCATTATTGCCACCTTCTGTCTTCCTAAAACATGTTCATTTATTGTCCTTTCTCCTCACAAAAGTCTTCGCATTCACTTTCACTCCCAGTAACCCCTTGTAACTTAGTGGCATTATTGCCATCTTCTGTCTTCCTAAAACCTGTTCTTTTATTGTCCTTTCTCCTCACAAAAGTCTTCGCATTCACTTTCACTCCCAGTAACCCCTTGTAACTTAGTGGCATTATTGCCATCTTCTGTCTTCCTAAAACCTGTTCTTTTATTGTCCTTTCTCCTCACAAAAGTCTTCGCATTCACTTTCACTCCCAGTAACCCCTTGTAACTTAGTGGCATTATTGCCATCTTCTGTCTTCCTAAAACCTGTTCTTTTATTGTCCTTTCTCCTCACAAAAGTCTTCGCATTCACTTTCACTCCCAGTAACCCCTTGTAACTTATTTGCATTATTGCCATCTTCTGTCTTCCTAAAACCTGTTCTTTTAATGTCCTTTCTCCTCACAAAAGTCTTCTCATTCTCTTTCACTCCCAGTAACCCCTTGCGTCTTAGTGGCATTATCGCCATCTTCTGTCTTCCTAATATTTTCTCCAACACTTCTAGCAACGGGTTTGACTTGATATCTAAAAAAAATTAAATTAAGCAGGATGAAATTTGGACTCCAAACCTGCAAGTTCTACTTTCCAGGATTGTATGCATTACAATGATTTTAAACATTGGGAAGCCAACATGATGTGACTTCCCTCTGTCTTTTCTACAAGTATTTCCATGGCAACTGTTCTGACGAGCTTTTTTTCCTGGTAACCCGAACGAGCTGAGTTGAAATTCTAGTTAAACTCCTTGCATTCACTTACGTGGCAACCAGTCTACTGCAGAAAGAAATGGCAACCTACTGCGAGATAATCTTCTGCCCAGGCAGTAATGTAATTTTCGAGACATGATCGCCCAAAGCGTGTAACATGTATGGCACTTAACTAACTGACTGACCCTGACCTCATGCTACTAGATTGTTTGTGGTGCAGTGGATATCGGCTCAGAAAACGAAATCGGGGAGCCGAGTTCGAATTCTAGTTGAATTCATTGCATTCACTTACGCGCAAATACCCTTGGGAAAGGTATTAATCAGTCTCTTCCCTCCAGTTATGGTTTAAATAACAGGACAGATTGGGTTCTATAGCCTTGGCCGGCAATCAGTCTACCGCAGAAAGCAATGGCAACGTACTGCGGGATAATCTTCTGCCCAGTCAGTCATGTCTCTAAAGAGACATGATCCCCCAAGCGTGTTTCACGTATGGCATTTAACTGACTGACTAGATTGGCATTAAGGTCCCGCCCTTTTACCATCAAAATTGTAAAATGTAACCACCTCTTCTACTCTAATGGTTTCTTTTCTTGCACTTCCCGTTTGTGGAACTCACTTCCATTTGCTTGCTTCCATGATAGCTCTAATCTCCAAAACTTTAAATGCAACATCCATTGTCATCTTTTATCAACTAGATTTCTATCCATCCATTATCTTTTCTTCAACAACCCCTGTACCTTTTTTTCTCTCTCTCACTGTAACCTTCTGTGTACCAGTGCCATTTCTACCTTGCTTGGGGTGAAATAATTAAAAAAAATCTTCCTCCTTACCAATGGAATATGAAGCAACTAACAACAGAGTAGTGATAGTTTTATCAGTAATGAAATGTCTTTTGGGTGAAAAAATTAATGACTAACAATACTGTGTAAGCTCTTTTAAACTTTATCAAGCTGGAAAGTTTGGATTTGTCAATGTTAGCCTGGATAAGGTGTAGGGTGCATCAGTGATGTTTATCAAATTGGCCTTGTGTCAAACGCAACCAAAGTCTCCACAATTTAAAATATCAGAAGGTTGAAAAGAATACAAGTGTTTTGTTTGTAAAATAAGTGAAATTTTATTAACTAAACAAAATAACACATTTGTGAGAAGAAAATGTTTAAATAGAAACTGTACGTATTTAATTAATTTGTAAGAGTTAAATGTTCAAAGAGAAAATGTACGTAATTAAATGTTCCTGAGAAATAGAATGAGTGTGTAGAATTTTTAGATAGCAACAGCCAGTAATCAATGGTCGAGTGTGCAGAGATTTCTGCTTCGATGAGGTAAATTTCCCAATCCTCAGGTTCCATCTCTGTTCACAGCACCATGTAGAATTTTTAGATAGCAACAGCCACTAATCAACGGTAGTTGAAGTTGAATCTGACAGCTCCCATCTCATATTCTTAATTGTAAAAAGAGTAACAGGTAAAGTTTGCGTTCTTTTCCTTTTTTATGGCCGACGAGAAAGGGAAAAGGAAGGAGAAGCAATAAAGAAAAATTGTACTTATCGGACGTTAGTTTTTAGGAGTCAGTTGAAGTCTTCTTCTTGTTGTTTTGTTGATGGTGAGTGAGTGAAGACTAAGAAAAGAAAATTGGTAGGAGAGGAAGAACGAATCCACGTCGGCAATACATGTCAGTTTCAGCGTTTTAAAATTTCTCCCTCACATTTTGACAAGGGCCTTATCAGATCCCTGCTCTCATCGGACTGTCTTTGGCTGGTCAAGAGACGTGGATAAGTAGTGAAATCTAGTCAGGTGATCAGATACAACCGCAAATCCATTTTATAGGTGTTAAGAAAATTTAACTAGGGTTCAATTTGCTATTTTCTATCCAATCAGAATCCAGATTTTTAATTTTCACATTGGCTTGTAAAATTTACCTTGGTCTGTTTTTTTCAAAATGTTTTAGTCATTCTGATTTGATTTTGTGGATGTGCAATTTAACTTTTTGCATTTCAGTTAATTGTTAGATGATACAGGATTTGTATCCTATAAAGGATGTGCATTGTAGTGCAGTCGATATCAGCTTAAAACGAGAAATCGGGGAGCCAAATTTGAATTCCAGTTAAATTCCTTGCTTTCACTTACGCGCAAATACCCTTGGGAAAGGTACTAATTCATCTCTTCCCTCCAGTTATGGATTAAATAACAGGACAGACTGGGTTCTATAGCCTTGGCCGGCAACCAGTCTACTGCAGAAATTAATGACAAGCTAATGCGGGATAATCTTCTGCCCAGTCAGTCATGTCTCTTTTGAGACATGATCGCCCAAAGCGTGTACCACATACGGTTTTTAAGTGACTGACTGAAAAGTATAAGGGATGTTAAGAGCTAAATATACAGCGATGTGGAAGGCCATGATCCCCTAGGACCTGAAGAGACACGCACATAGAAGAAGAAAAAGAAGCTGTAGCTGCAAAACAGTATCCCGTAGGCCAGAATTTAATTTTTTGAAACCAAGTTCCATTATGAAGTTTACACCAGATACAAAATACTGTCAATGTTATGAGTGGATTTTTCATTTTTCATGTTCATTCAGTTTTACTTCATTGTTATACAGAGAAACTAAAAGTCGGTTGTTGTTTTTATGGCACATCAGCCTCAGCGGGTCATTTAATGCCAACTAAATTTTCTTTATTTACTAGCAATATAGCCCGGCGTTGCTCGAGTGTAATGAAAGCTTTAAAACTAATCCATGGTCCTAGAGCTCAGACTCAGCCTAAAGAATATTTGTGTGAAGTCTGGTGAGAATCGGATAAAAATTGTGGATTTGTATAAAGGACATACAGACAGATAATACACAAACATCTTTTTTTTTTCTTGTTTTTTTTTTTAATCATATCACCCCAAGCAAGGCGGCAACGCCACTGATGTGCAGGGGGCTACATAAGAGTGAGAAGATTAGAAAAGATAAAACCGGAAACCGCATCCTAAACAGGAAACAAGGGATAAGCTCTTCACCTGTTCAATAGGTGTGGATGGAGTGTGAACCGGGCGATAGTTTAGTCTATCTACTCCAATTGAAAAAAAAAAAACAAAGTGAGAAGATTAGAAAGAGAAAACCGGAAACCGCATCCTAAACAGGAAAGAAGGGATGAGCCTCTTCACCTGTTCAATAGATGAGGGTGGAGTGTGAACCGGGCGATAGTTTAGTCTATCTACTCCAATTGAAAAAAAAAAAAAACAAAGTGAGAAGATTAGAAAGAAAACCGGAAACAGCATCCTAAACAGGAAGCAAGGGATGAGCCTCTTCACCTGTTCAATAGGTGTGGGTGGAGTGCTAACCTTTTATATATATATCTATTATCGATTTTCTGCAATATTGTAAGAACTACAATCTTGAAACTTCTGAATATCGTTTCTTATGTCTTTGTCTATGAGTGTATCAAATTCGATAAAAATCGGACCACCCCTTCTATAACCCGATTTTTTTGATTATCGATATTTATTGGGCGTACCTCGACACAAAACCTAGCTAAGAACACTTGCAGACGCTTATAGTAGATCTGTGTAAATTTTCAAGAAAATCGGTTCAACCGTTTCGGAGTCTATAGGTAACGGACACACACACACACACACACACACACACACACACACACACACAGTTCCATTTATAAATAAGTTTAGATTGCTGGTAATACCATTTTTCTTTCAACAGTTTATTGTTGTTTTTATGTAAGTTTTGTGTCTAGTAATACTTTTTTCTTTTCGAGTGTCAAGATTCATTCGTATTTGTTTTTTAAGGGCATGGTCCCCAAGTCCTACCCTTGTTATTTAACCCATACCTGGAGGGAAGGGACGGATTAATACCTTTCCCAAGAGTACCAGTGCTTAAGTGAATGCAGGGTATTCAACTGGAATTTGATCTCGGCTCACCGATTTCTGTTTCGGAGCTGATATCCACTGCACCACGCACATCCGTCACTACACGCTTACAGCACCTGATATTCCCAAGCGGTCACCTATCTAAGTACTACCCAGGCTCAACGTTGCTTAACTTCGTTGATCGAGCGAGAACCGGTGTATTCAACGTGATATGGCCGTAAGCCGAAGCTGAAAGTAATATAAAAATTAAATAAGCAGAAGAAAGTGGCGTCATAAAACTGCGGGATAATCTTCTGCCCAGTCAGTCATGTCACTTTCGAGACATGATCGCCCAAGTGTGTATCACGTATGGTACTTAACTGACAGATCCCATAAAGGCAGCAATATTCTATTTTGGGTCTGATCTGAAGGAAACATGGTTGGAGGAGCGAGCGATCTGTTCTTTTCTCTACCGTTTCTAGCAATAAATTCAAATTGATATCAGTTATGAATCTTACCAAGCAGGTTAGAGTTTGAACTCCAGACTTGCAAATCCCACTTTTCTAGGATGTAAGCATTACAATAATTTCAAACCCTGGGATTCATTTTTATTATTTTCCATTAAAAATAAATACTTCCTTTTGAATGGCAATGACAAAACAAATCTGAGTATGATTAATTAAAGACATTATTTTCTCCTATTTTCCAGTCGCTGCACAGATTTTTGTCTTAAAGCCAAGAAGTATGGATTAGCTTATCATTAACAGATCAAACCTAGCTTAAAGCGCTACACTTTCATTTCTATAAAATCTTGTTTACCATTTATCGTTTTGCGAAATATATAAAATTCTTCTTTGGAAACAAAAGCTGCAAATTGATTCCAATTTTTTCTTTTTTTTTTGTTCTTTTTAAAGCTTTAGCAAGATTTTAATCTTTTCTCTTCTAAGAAACACGTACATGATGATTATAGCATTGTTTTTAAAGAAGCTCTGAATGGATCAGGTGACCTCGTTGAACATCACAGGAATGGAACTTACCTTCTACAGAAATGCAAGAACGCAGGCACGTGCACTAAAAGAGACGGTTCTCATTAGGATTTTGTTTTCAATGTGTGGGTTTCTTGCTAAGTAAAGTGAAGAACAAGGAACAAAAACAAAAAGAAAGGGAGAAAAAAAAAGAGAAATAAAAATATGAAGAACGAGAAGGAAAATAATAAGAGAAAAAGACAGGGGAAGAAAGTAAAATAAAGAGAAATATAGAGAGAGAAATTGAAAAAAGAATAAAAGAGAAAGAGGAAGAAAAAAGAAGAGGGGGAAGAGAAGGAAACAGTGAGAGAAGAATGAAGGAGTAAGAGGAAGAAAAATGGAGAGGGAGAGGAGGGAAGAGAAGAGTGAAGAAGTAAGAGGGAGAAAAATAGAGAAAAGGAGGAGGATGGAAAAGAAGGGAACGGAAGGATGAAAAAGAAATAGGAAGAAAATGAAGAGGAAGAGGAGGAGGGGGAAGAGAAGGAAATAGTGAGAGAAGAATGAAGGAGAAAGAGGAAGAAAAATGGAGAGGGAGAGGAGGGAAGAAAAGAGTGAAGAAGTAAGAGAGAGAAAAATAGAGAAAAGGAGGAGGATGGAAAAGAAGGGAACGGAAGGATGAAAAAGAAATAGGAAGAAAATGAAGAGGAAGAGGAGGAGGGGGAAGAGAAGGAAATAGTGAGAGAAGAAGAAGGAGAAAGAGGAAGAAAAATGGAGAGGGAGAGGAGGGAAGAGAAGAGAAGAAGAAGTAAGAGGGAGAAAAATAGAGAAAAGGAGGAGGATGGAAAAGAAGGGAACGGAAGGATGAAAAAGAAATAGGAAGAAAATGAAGAGGAAGAGGAGGAGGGGGAAGAGAAGGAAATAGTGAGAGAAGAATGAAGGAGAAAGAGGAAGAAAAATGGAGAGGGAGAGGAGGGAAGAGAAGAGTGAAGAAGTAAGAGGGAGAAAAATAGAGAAAAGGAGGAGGATGGAAAAGAAGGGAACGGAAGGATGAAAAAGAAATAGGAAGAAAATGAAGAGGAAGAGGAGGAGGGGGAAGAGAAGGAAATAGTGAGAGAAGAATGAAGGAGAAAGAATAAGAAAAATGGAGAGGGAGAGGAGGGAAGAGAAGAGTGAAGAAGTAAGAGGGAGAAAAATAGAGAAAAGGAGGAGGATGGAAAAGAAGGAAACGGAAGGATGGAAAAGAAATAGGAAGAAAATGAAGAGGAAGAGGGGGAGGGGAAGAGAAGGAAATAGTGAGAGAAGAATGAAGGAGAAAGAGGAAGAAAAATGGAGAGGGAGAGGAGGGAAGAGAAGAGTGAAGAAGTAAGAGGGAGAAAAATAGAGAAAAGGAGGAGGATGGAAAAGAAGGGAACGGAAGGATGAAAAAGAAATAGGAAGAAAATGAAGAGGAAGAGGAGGAGGGGGAAGAGAAGGAAATAGTGAGAGAAGAATGAAGGAGAAAGAGGAAGAAAAATGGAGAGGGAGAGGAGGGAAGAGAAGAGTGAAGAAGTAAGAGGGAGAAAAATAGAGAAAAGGAGGAGGATGGAAAAGAAGGAAACGGAGGGAAGAAGACAGAAGAATAAAGAGGGAGGGGGAAGAGAAGGAAACAGTGAGAGAAGAATGAAGGAGTAAGAGGAAGAAAAATGGATAGGGGAGGAGAGAAGGTAAGGAAACCGGGAGAGGGGAGTGAAGGATGAAGAGGAAGGAAATTAAAGAGGAGGAGGAGAATGGAAAAGAAGAAAAGGAAGGGAAGAATGAAGAAGAAAGAAGGAAAATGAAGAGGAAGAGGGTGAGGGGGAATAGAAGAAAACGGCGAGAGGAAGAATAAAGGGGTAAGAGGAAAAATGAAGAGGGGAGGAAAAAATGGGAAAGAAGGAAAGAGGAAGTAAAAAGTGAAGAAGAAGCGAGAGGAAGAAAATGGAAGAGGTGGAGGAGGGATGAATGAAGGAGGAAGATAAAGAAAATGAAGAGGAGGAGGAGGGGAGAAGAAAGAAAAAGTGTGAGAAGAATGGAGGAGTAAAAAGAAGGAAATGGAGAGGGGGAGGAGGTTAGTGAGAAAGAAAGTGAGGAAGCAAGTGGAAGAAAAATAAAGAGAAAGAGAAAGAGGAGAGGAGAAGGAAACCAGAAGAGAGGAGTGAAGGATGAAGTTGAACGAAAATGAAGAGGTGAAAAAGGGAAGATCATGAAACTGGAAGGGAAGAGTGAAAGAGGAAAAAGAAGGAAAATGAAGAAGGTGGAGGAAAGAGAAGGAAACAGAGGGAATAGTGAAAAAAAAACAGGAAGGAAAATGAAGAAGGAGGAATAAAGTGAAGGAAACGGAGGGAAGAGTGAAAGAGGAAGTGAAAGTAAAATGAAGAGGAGAAAGGGAAACGAAAGAAACTGAGAGGGAAGAGTGAAGAAGCAAGGATAAGAAGAAAAATCAAGAAGAAAAAGAGGAAAGAGAAGGAAACTCGGAGGGAACAGTGAAAGAAGAAGAGGAAGGAAAATGAAGAAGGAGGAGGAAAGAGAAGGAAACGGAGGGAATAGTGAAAGAAAAAGAGGAAGGAAAATGAAGAGGAAAGGGAAGGAAACTGGTAGGGAAGAGTAAAAGAAGAGGAAGAAAAATGAAGAGGAGGAGGAGGAGGGAAGTGAAAAAAGGAAAGAGTGAAAGAAAACGAGGAAAGGGAAGGTAAATGAAGAGGAAGAGGATAGTAGAGAACGAAACTGGGAGGGAAGAGTGAAAGTGAAAGAGGAAGAGGAAGGAAAATGTAGAGAAGTAGGATGGAAGAGAAGTAAATTGGAAGGGAAGAGTGAAGAAGCAAGAGGAAGATAATGAAGAAAAGGAGTGAAGAGAAGAAAACTTGGAGGGGAGAATGAAAGAGGAAGAGGAAGAAGAAGGAAAATGAAGAAAAGAATGAGAAATGAAGTCGAAAAAAAAATGGACAAAAGAAATTGCCATTCGGTTTGCAATTCTGACATTCAGATTCTCATATATATATATATATATATATATATAATTTCTTTCTCTTTATGTTCCCATCTATATATCTATATCTATTCATCTATATATTTATATCTATATATGAATAAAAAAAGAGACAAGAGGAAAACTGTTCTTAGTCTTAGCCAACATCTTTCATCATCTGACATACTTTATGAAGGCAACTGAAATGATTTTATTTTGCTCAATGTAATTATGAACAAAAAGCATTTAGGTACTAGAATTTCTTTTTAAATTACAAGACGTTCATAAATACTCACTAAGTTAACTGAAATGTTATATGAAATTACGTCATTCAGTTTCCTCGAAAATTTAAAAATGAAAAACAAGACTTATTAAATCCAGTAAGTATGATACTAGGTTGTTACAAAAATAATGACCCATTTCAGAAACATCTTTTTATTCTTGAAAAATTAACTTTAAAAATGTCGAAATTAATAAAAAATACGAGTCTTGCGCATCTATTCTGCTTTGATCGACGCGAGTAATTCTTCCCCGTTGATAAAAAGTTATTGACTGCGATGCAACCAAATCTTTGAAAGCTGATTCCAAATCTGGTTTGGGCCTAAACGTTATACCAATTTAAAAATGTGCTCAAGTGCTTAAAAATGACAATCAGTGAGTGAAAGATCAGGAGAATATGGAGGAGGAGGGAAGAGAAGGAAGCTGGGAGGGAAGAGTGAAAAAGGAAGAGGAAGGAAAATGAAGAAGAAGGAGGAAAGAGAAGGAAACGGAGGGAAGAGTGAAAGAGGAAGTGGAAGGAAAATGAAGAGGATAAAGGGAAGAGAAGGAAACTGGGAGGGGAGAAATAAAGAGGAAGAGGAAGAAAAATAAAGAAGGAAGAGGGAAGAGAAGGAAACTGGGAGGGTAGAGTGAAGAAACAAGAAGAAGAAAAATCATGAAGAAAAGGAGAAGGAAAGAGAAGGAAGCCTGGTGGGAAGAGAGGAAGGATAATGAACAAGAGGAGGAGGAGGGAAGAGAAGGAAAACTGGGATGGAAGACTGAAAGAAGAAGAGGAAGTCTGTGAGATTTTGCGACACCATTCTTGCAACATACGGCCGCCCAATATAGTGAACCAGAATTGGACCACGACGATTCACCAAAGCCGGTTTCATTTTTGCACGAATTTCAGCAAGGTGATTGCAGTAAAGATCTGCATTAATTCTCTGATTGGCTCCCAGAAAGCAGTAGGGTATAACACCAATTGCAGACCACCAGAATATTACCATAATCCTTTGCTGATGCAACTTTTGCTTTGGGAAATGTTTAGGGAACTCATCACGATCAAGTCATTGATCTGATCGTTTAGGGCTATAAAGTATCCACTTTTCATCACAAGTGGCTATTCGGTCAAGAAAGGGGTCATTGGTTTTACGCAGAAAAAGCATCGGAGGTACTTCAAAACACCTAAGATTTTTAGTTTTCCTAGAGATCATGAGCAACCCATTTATCGAGCCTTTTCACCTTGTCAATACTCTGCAAATGTGAGACTGTTGTAGTGCTGACACCAAGCGTCTGTGATATTTCTTTAACACTTTGACGTGCGGTCTTGCTCAACAACTGCTTCCAATTGTTTGTTGTCAGGACGGCATAATCCTCGTCTACCTTCCTCATCTTCAAGGCTTTCATCACCAGTACGTAATTTCTGGAACAACCTTTATACTCCCCAATCATTGTAGATCCCCAACAACATGTGACCGCGCATTATCGTGGAGCAGAATTAGACCACGTCGATTCACCAATGTAGGTCTCATTTCTCCTTTACAGGTGTGCATGCATTTCAGCAAGTTTATTACAGTCATGCATTTCAGCAAGTTTATTACAGTCATGCACAACAAGCAAGTTTATTACAGTCATGCATTTCAGCAAGTTTATTACAGTCATGCATTTCAGCAATTTTTAATACAGTCATGCATTTCAGCAAGTTTATTACAGTCATGCATTTCAGCAAGTTTATTACAGTCATGCATTTCAGCAAGTTTATTACAGTCATGCATTTCAACTTAGTTTATTACAGTCATGCATTTCAGCAAGTTTATTACAGTCATGCATTTCAGCAATTTTACTATGCAGTCATGCATTTCAGCAAGTTTATTACAGTCATGCATTTCAGCAAGTTTATTACAGTCATGCATTTCAGCAAGTTTATTACAGTCATGCATTTCAGCAAGTTTATTACAGTCATGCATTTCAGCAAGTTTATTACAGTCATGCATTTCAGCAAGTTTATTACAGTCATGCATTTCAGCAATTTTAATACAGTCATGCATTTCAGCAAGTTTATTACAGTCATGCATTTCAGCAAGTTTATTACAGTCATGCATTTCAGCAAGTTTATTACAGTCATGCATTTCAACAAGTTTATTACAGTCATGCATTTCAGCAAGTTTATTACAGTCATGCATTCCAGCAAGTTTATTACAGTCATGCATTCCCAGCAAGTTTATTACAGTCATGCATTTCAGCAAGTTTATTACAGTCATGCATTTCAGCAAGTTTATTACAGTCATGCATTTCAGCAAGTTTATTACAGTCATGCATTTCAGCAATTTTAATACAGTCATGCATTTCAGCAAGTTTATTACAGTCATGCATTTCAGCAAGTTTATTACAGTCATGCATTTCAGCAAGTTTATTACAGTCATGCATTTCAACAGTTTATTACAGTCATGCATTTCAACAAGTTTATTACAGTCATGCATTTCAGCAATTTTAATACAGTCATGCATTTCAGCAAGTTTATTACAGTCATGCATTTCAGCAAGTTTATTACAGTCATGCATTTCAGCAAGTTTATTACAGTCATGCATTTCAGCAAGTTTATTACAGTCATGCATTTCAGCAAGTTTATTACAGTCATGCATTTCAGCAATTTTAATACAGTCATGCATTTCAGCAAGTTTATTACAGTCATGCATTTCAGCAAGTTTATTACAGTCATGCATTTCAGCAAGTTTATTACAGTCATGCATTTCAGCAAGTTTATTACAGTCATGCATTTCAGCAAGTTTATTACAGTCATGCATTTCAGCAATTTTAATACAGTCATGCATTTCAGCAAGTTTATTACAGTCATGCATTTCAGCAAGTTTATTACAGTCATGCATTTCAGCAAGTTTATTACAGTCATGCATTTCAGCAAGTTTATTACAGTCATGCATTTCAGCAAGTTTATTACAGTCATGCATTTCAGCAATTTTAATACAGTCATGCATTTCAGCAAGTTTATTACAGTCATGCATTTCAGCAAGTTTATTACAGTCATGCATTTCAGCAAGTTTATTACAGTCATGCATTTCAGCAAGTTTATTACAGTCATGCATTTCAGCAAGTTTATTACAGTCATGCATTTCAGCAAGTTTATTACAGTCATGCATTTCAGCAATTTTAATACAGTCATGCATTTCAGCAAGTTTATTACAGTCATGCATTTCAACAAGTTTTATTACAGTCATGCATTTCAGCAAGTTTATTACAGTCATGCATTTCAGCAAGTTTATTACAGTCATGCATTTCAGCAAGTTTATTACAGTCATGCATTTCAGCAAGTTTATTACAGTCATGCATTTCAGCAAGTTTATTACAGTCATGCATTTCAGCAAGTTTATTACAGTCATGCATTTCAGCAAGTTTATTACAGTCATGCATTTCAGCAAGTTTATTACAGTCATGCATTTCAGCAATTTTAATACAGTCATGCATTTCAGCAAGTTTATTACAGTCATGCATTTCAGCAAGTTTATTACAGTCATGCATTTCAGCAAGTTTATTACAGTCATGCATTTCAGCAAGTTTATTACAGTCATGCATTTCAGCAGTTTATTCACAGTCATGCATTTCAGCAAGTTTATTACAGTCATGCATTTCAGCAAGTTTATTACAGTCATGCATTTCAGCCAAGTTTATTACAGTCATGCATTTCAACAAGTTTATTACAGTCATGCATTTCAGCAAGTTTATTACAGTCATGCATTTCAGCAAGTTTATTACAGTCATGCATTTCAGCAATTTTAATACAGTCATGCATTTCAGCAAGTTTATTACAGTCATGCATTTCAGCAAGTTTATTACAGTCATGCATTTCAGCAAGTTTATTACAGTCATGCATTTCAGCAAGTTTATTACAGTCATGCATTTCAGCAAGTTTATTACAGTCATGCATTTCAGCAAGTTTATTACAGTCATGCATTTCAGCAAGTTTATTACAGTCATGCATTTCAGCAATTTTAATACAGTCATGCATTTCAGCAAGTTTATTACAGTCATGCATTTCAGCAAGTTTATTACAGTCATGCATTTCAGCAATTTTAATACAGTCATGCATTTCAACAAGTTTATTACAGTCATGCATTTCAGCAAGTTTATTACAGTCATGCATTTCAGCAAGTTTATTACAGTCATGCATTTCAGCAATTTTAATACAGTCATGCATTTCAGCAAGTTTATTACAGTCATGCATTTCAGCAAGTTTATTACAGTCATGCATTTCAGCAAGTTTATTTACAGTCATGCATTTCAGCAAGTTTATTACAGTCATGCATTTCAGCAAGTTTATTACAGTCATGCATTTCAGCAAGTTTATTACAGTCATGCATTTCAGCAAGTTTATTACAGTCATGCATTTCAGCAAGTTTATTACAGTCAAGCTCTGCGTTAATGTTCTGATTGGCTTCCAGGAAGCTGCAGTGGATATCATAATTGCAGACCACCAAACAGTCACCATAATCTTTTGCTGACGCAACTTTGGCTTTGGGAAATGTTTAGGGAACTCATCACGATCAAGCCATTGACCTGATCGTTTAGGGTTATCATAAAGTATCCACTTTTCATCACAAGTGGCTATTCGGTCAAGAAAGGGGCCATTGGTGTTACGCAGAAAAAGCATCGAGCATACTTCAAAACACCTAAGATTCTTAGTTTTCTTTGAGATCATGAGCAACCCATTTATCGAGCCTTTTCACCTTGTCAATACTCTGCAAATGTCACGAGACTGTTGAATTGCTGACACCAAGCGTCTGTGACATTTCTTTAACAACTTTGACGTGGGGTTTTGCTCAACAACTGCTTACGATTGTTCATTGTCAAGACTACATGACCGTCTGCTAACTTCTTTATCTTCAAGGCTTTCATCAACAGTACGGAATTTCTGGAACCACTTTTGTACTGTCCGATTATTTGTGAATCCCTCTACCCATGCTCTGTTGATAATGGCAGAAGTTTGGGAGGCATTGTGCCCAAGTTTGAACTCATGTTATAAAAGTAAACGAAGATCATGTTTTGTCATGTTTATAAGCAAGTCTGAAAATAAGTTACATATAATTAAAGAGCATACATTAAATATTATGTATACCAATATTCACCTAATATATACCGTGAGTGGTATATATATATTAAATGGCTTTTTCAAAATACAACACCACGAGTGATCATTATATTTGTAACAACGTACTATATATATATATATATATATATATATATATATATATATATATATATATATATGCTATTAAATATAAGAGACAATGAATGTCTATTATGTTTAATCATGAGCCGTTCTAAACGTCGTATTTTTGCTTTAATTTCGGTTGAAAATAAAGACAAAAATTCTCCAACATTTGGATAATTATTTATTGGTTTTCTTCTAAGCTTTCGGCTCACATGAGCCATCTTCAGAGAGGTAGTTTAAACTGAAATATTATAAAATCCACCATCACCGACGATTTTATTTTGTGTTGACATAAAACTCCGCTTGGCAACGGCAATAGTTACCAAAAATAATAAACGCAGTTCTTAAGTTTGCGATGCGGTTTTATGACGTCACACCGCGGGATAGCGCGAAATGACAACAAAACCATCTAGTCAAATGCAATGTAATATGTTATTTCCTGTTTTAAAGTTGATTTTATTGAGTGTTGGTTGTTTTGATTTGATGTACATGGCCTCCAATATCTGCAGGTTCCTCTTACTGTGTGTATGAGTAAGGATCACCGTATTGTTGAACGGCTCATGATTAAACATAATAGACATTCATTGTCTCTTATATTTAATAGCATATGTCTAGAAAATTACTTGCTGCCTCGATATACTAAATATATATATATATATATATATTATGGGATACACATTTTTTTATTAAAATAAGCAACAGGAAATCACAATAGAACATTCTAGAAAAATTGGATCAAAACAGCAGTAGAATTTAGATTACATTTTTATATTTCTCAACCAATCAGCTAAAAACTTAGAATAAGAACATTCTAGAAAAATAGGCTTGGAAGTAAATTAACACAAAAATATTTAGGCCCCAAAACAAAAATGTAAAATAATAAATCTGATTGGTCAGTAAATGTTTTCACACCCTAATGTTAGGAAGATTAGTTGATCCCCTATTAATGTATATAATACACACAGTTAGAAAAAAAAGGTCAGTCACCAAGCAGGCCATTAAGTCCGCATGACACCGTATACTTTGCCGGCCATGTCATTTCTTCCATGCCAAAAGTTCGTGACCTCGCTCCAAGGACCTTAAAAAGAATAAACCGACGAACTTTCTTTCAGCGACGCGACACGCTGTCGCCAACTGAAACGCACCAAATGTAAGTAGGAAAGGCTTATTTACAGACTCTGCTAATGTAAACTTATACACGTTTTTGGACAAAAATTAACTTCTTGCCAAGTTTATATTTCTCAAAAAGGCAATTTTCGAATCATGTATTTTGTTGGTTTCTACATACCATTTTATTTGTCACATAATAAATTGTTTGTTGTTGAATGTCCGTTGTAAATTATTCCTTCACTTTGCGCGATTGCAAAATAGAGTGTTGTATTTGTGGGGGAAATAATCAACATACAACCCAGCAAATACCAAATCCCCCACAATATAAATTTCCATAAAAATCATTTCATTACTAGTTACCAACTATTGCTTAACGAAGTACAATTCACAGAATTGAAACAGAAAGCTTTTTTATTATAATCATTTAGAATAAAAAAATATTATAATGATATATATATATATATATATATATATATATATATGGAGAGAGATAGAGTTAGAGAGAGAATTTTCTTTCATTCATTACTTTCTTTAGCCATGTGTAGTGAGAAGGAAGGGCCCTCGGCATTTATTAATATCTACGGGTTTCACGCAAGTGTTATTTTTTCATTTGTTTTGAAGAGACATTCAAGAACAGTTGATCCTTTGTCGAACATCATGTTTTGTCATGTTTCTAATTAAGAGCTTCTATGCTTTAATAATATTTCTGTCTGAAAGTAAGTTAAAAATTATTAAAGAGCACACATTAATTATAATGTATAGCAAACTTCACCTAATTTATACCCTGAATACCTTGTTAAAATGGCTTTTCAAAATACAGCACTTCGAGCGGCTATTACTTTTCTAACACCCTAATAACATTTCTCTTGCTTTCTAGTAATTAACGCTTTATTAAAAAATGTTGATTTTTTGGGAGCTTCGAAAACATGTAAATAATGTTCATATACTGTTAGGGCGCCGCTCCTATTTGACTACAAATGGACTGTTCCCCTTGCTATATATAGCAATGGTGGATTCTCTACAGGAGAGTGGTAGAGAGTCAGTGAAGCGTTAGTCACACTTCCGGTGGCGTACCGGAAGTAATCACGTATACACACGTCTTACGACGGATTGGACTCTTGTATCTTTCTATTGTAAATATTACTAATCACTTCTGTACATACTAACCGTCTTTCCGCGGAATACAACTTATATTCTGATTCTGTTGTTGAGTTATTCATTTATACTTGGCGACATAACATATACGTACATTATATATGTTCCAAAAGTTTTTATAGTTGGGTGTGATAGTGGAGACAAGCTCCCATTGTCTATAAAATGCGTCGCAGATAGATGATAGCAAAACATTTTCAACCAACTGCTATATCCACTCATTTATCGAGTTTTTTTTTTTCACCTTGAGACTGTTGCAGTGCTGATAGCAAGCCTCTGAGACATTTCTCTGACACTTTGACGAAGGTTTTGTTCAACGACTGCTTGCAACTTTCCGTTGTAAAGATGGCAGGACTATCCTCTACCTCCTTCTTCAAGGCTCTTACCACCAGTACGGAATTTCTGAAACCACATTCGTACTGTTCGATCACTTGTGGACTCATCTCCCCATGCTCTATTGATTATGACGGAAATTTGTGAAGCCCTGAGCTTAATTTTGAACTCATGCAAGAAAAATAAACGAAGATCATGTTTTGTCATGTTCATAATCAAGACGTTCTACGCTTTAAGAATATTTCTGTCTAAAAATAAGTTAAGAATTATCAAAGACTAGCAGTATAGTCTGGCGTTGCTCGGGTGTAATGAAAGCTTTAAAACTAATCCATGGTCCTGGAGCTCAGAATCAGCCTAAATAATATTTGTGTGAAATTTGGTGAGAATCGGATAAAAATTGTGGATTTGTATAAAGAACATACAGACAGATAAACACACACACGCGCAAACGTCTTACCTTTTATATATACATATATTATCGATTTTCTGCACTATTGTAATAACTGCAATCTTGAAACTTCTGAATATCGTTTCTTATGTCTTTGTCTATGAGTGTATCAAATTTGATTAAAATCGGACCACTCTTTCTATGACCCAATTTTTTCGATTATCGATTTTCGATATTTATCGGGGGTACCTCGACACAAAACCTAGCTAAGAACACTTGCAGACGCTTATAGTAGATCTGTGTAAATTTTCAAGAAAATCGGTTCAGCCGTTTCGGAGTCTATAGGTAACGGACACACACACACACAGAGACACATACACACAAACAGAGACAAAGTTCCATTTATAAATAAATTTAGATAGCTCATTGATTATTATGTACACCAAAATTCACTTAATATATACCGTGAATACTATGTTAAAATGTCTTTGCAAAATACAACACTTTCAGCGGTCATTATTTTTGTAACAACCTATGAGTGAGATTTCTCATCCTCTTCACCGTCATAACAATCTTAAACTCAATATAATAATATAACATTTCAGTTAACTTGGTGGATATTTATAAGAGCCTCCTTATTTACAAACAGAATTGAAAAAATAAAATCATTTCAATTGCAGTATTTACATTATTCGGACTATTGTCCACAGTTTTGTTGCCATTTGTACGATGTTTCGGCCATTGTACGCTCCGGCCTTCTTCAGGTGGTAAGAATTTCGAACTGAACCCTTTATTACAATCACTGGGGTATATCATCCTCATTCCTTGCGTAAAGCCTCGATTGGAAGTCAAAGTCTATATCGTTAAGGACAAATGACCCACTAGGTATAGACGTTGGTTAGTTTTTGACTTGAGTCTTAGAGTTGTGAGCTCAATACCAGGCTACAGTAGTGGTGAACAAGTAACTTGCAGAGTTAGAGAGAGATAACTCATGACATGAGTTATCTCTCTCCACGCAAGAAAGGATGATGATATGCCCCAGTGATTGTAATAAAGGGTGGTTCGAAATTCCTAGATGGGGACAATAGTCCGAATAACGTAAATACTGTAAATACTACCTCATCTCAGAAATATAGACAAATAGAATGATCTAATATTAAACGTCGTACAAATGGCAACAAAGATGAGGACAATAGTCCGAATAACGTAAATACTGTAAATACAACCTTATCTCAGAAATATAGACAAATAGAATGATCTAATATTAAACGTCGTACAAATGTCAACAAAGATGAGGACAATAGTCCGAATAACGTAAATACTGTAAATACAACCTTATCTCAGAAATATAGACAAATAAATGATCTAATATTAAACGTTGTACAAATGTCAACAAAGATGAGGACAATAGTCCGAATAACGTAAATACTGTAAATACTACCTCATCTCAGAAATATAGACAAATAGAATGATTCATTATTAAACGTCGTACAAATGGCCACAAAGATGAGGACAATAGTCCGAATAACGTAATACCTGTAAATACTACCTCATCTCAGAAATATAGACAAATAGAATGATCTAATATTAAACGTCGTACAAATGGCAACAAAGATGAGGACAATAGTCCGAATAACGTAAATACTGTAAATACAACCTTATCTCAGAAATAGACAAATAGAATGATCTAATATTAAACGTCGTACAAATGGCAACAAAGATGAGGACAATAGTCCGAATAACGCAAATACTGTAAATACAACCTTATCTCAGAAATATAGACAAATAGAATGATCTAATATTAAACGTCGTACAAATGGCAACAAAGATGAGGACAATAGACCGAATAACGTAAATATTGTAAATGACAACCTTATCTCAGAAATATAGACAAATAGAATGATCTAATATTAAACGTCGTACAAATGGCAAGAAAGATGAGGACAATAGACCGAATAACGTAAATACTGTAAATACAACCTTATCTCAGAAATATAGACAAATTGAATGATCTAATATTAAACGTTGTACAAATGTCAACAAAGATGAGGACAATAGTCCGAATAACGTAAATACTGTAAATACTACCTCATCTCAGAAATATAGACAAATAGAATGATCTATTATTAAACGTCGTACAAATGGCCACAAAGATGAGGACAATAGTCCGAATAACGTAAATACTGTAAATACTACCTCATCTCAGAAATATAGACAAATAGAATGATCTAATATTAAACGTCGTACAAATGGCAACAAAGATGAGGACAATAGTCCGAATAACGTAAATACTGTAAATACACCCTTATCTCAGAAATATAGACAAATAGAATGATCTAATATTAAACGTCGTACAAATGGCAACAAAGATGAGGACAATAGTCCGAATAACGTAAATACTGTAAATACAACCTTATCTCAGAAATATAGACAAATAGAATGATCTAATATTAAACGTCGTACAAATGGTAACAAAGATGAGGACAATAGACCGAATAACGTAAATACTCAAATACAACCTTATCTCAGAAATATAGACAAATAGAATGATCTAATATTAAACGTCGTACAAATGGCAACAAAGATGAGGACAATAGACTGAATAACGTAAATACTGTAAATACAACCTTATCTCAGAAATATAGACAAATTGAATGATCTAATATTAAACGTTGTACAAATGTCAACAAAGATGAGGACAATAGTCCGAATAACGTAAATACTGTAAATACTACCTCATCTCAGAAATATAGACAAATAGAATGATCTATTATTAAACGTCGTACAAATGGCCACAAAGATGAGGACAATAGTCCGAATAATGTAAATACTGTAAATACAACCTTATCTCAGAAATATAGACAAATAGAATGATCTAATATTAAACGTTGTACAAATGTCAACAAAGATGAGGACAATAGTCCGAATAACGTAAATACTGTAAATACTACCTCATCTCAGAAATATAGACAAATAGAATGATCTATTATTAAACGTCGTACAAATGGCCACAAAGATGAGGACAATAGTCCTAATAACGTAAATACTGTAAATACTACCTCATCTCAGAAATATAGACAAATAGAATGATCTAATATTAAACGTCGTACAAATGGCAACAAAGATGAGGACAATAGTCCGAATAACGTAAATACTGTAAATACAACCTTATCTCAGAAATATAGACAAATAGAATGATCTAATATTAAACGTCGTACAAATGGCAATAAAGATGAGGACAATAGTCCGAATAATGTAAATACTGTAAATACTACCTCATCTCAGAAATATAGACAAATAGAATGATCTATTATTAAACGTCGTACAAATGTCAACAAAGATGAGGACAATAGTCCGAATAATGTAAATACTGTAAATACAACCTTATCTTAGAAATATAGACAAATAGAATGATCTAATATTAAACGTTGTACAAATGTCAACAAAGATGAGGACAATAGTCCGAATAACGTAAATACTGTAAATACTACCTCATCTCAGAAATATAGACAAATAGAATGATCTATTATTAAACGTCGTACAAATGGCCACAAAGATGAGGACAATAGTCCGAATAACGTAAATACTGTAAATACTACCTCATCTCAGAAATATAGACAAATAGAATGATCTAATATTAAACGTCGTACAAATGGCAACAAAGATGAGGACAATAGTCCGAATAACGTAAATACTGTAAATACAACCTTATCTCAGAAATATAGACAAATAGAATGATCTAATATTAAACGTCGTACAAATGGCAACAAAGATGAGGACAATAGTCCGAATAATGTAAATACTGTAAATACTACCTCATCTCAGAAATATAGACAAATAGAATGATCTATTATTAAACGTCGTACAAATGTCAACAAAGATGAGGACAATAGTCCGAATAACGTAAATACTGTAAATACTACCTCATCTCAGAAATATAGACAAATAGAATGATCTAATATTAAACGTCGTACAAATGGCAACAAAGATGAGGACAATAGTCCGAATAACGTAAATACTGTAAATACTACCTCATCTCAGAAATATAGACAAATAGAATGATCTAATATTAAACGTTGTACAAATGACAACAAAGAGAGGACAATTTTCCAAATATTGCAAATACTGTAAATACTACCTCATCTCAGAAATATAGACAAATACATTTCAATTGCCTTGATAAAGTCTGTCAGATGACGAAACGTGTCGGCTTAGACTAAGTAACGTTTTCCTTTTGCCACTCTTTTTATTCATATTTTCTTTATATCTGAGAATATTTGTTCATGTTTATATATCTGTCTATACTTCTGGGATTAGGTAGTATTTACATTATTTACATTGTTCGGATTATCATCCATTGTAAGGTAAGGCTGCAAGAACATCGCAAGGCCGTAAACACGAGGGGAGATAGAAAAATCAAGCTTAGCTGACCACATAAGTTATGGAGGGAGAAAGGGGATCACCATCCCCTACGAGATGAACTTGAAATAATTTATCGAGAATACCACAGGAAACTGCGTAAACTTAAGCAATCAGTGCATATGCTAGGCCATAAAAATCTTCTAAGCCGGCCAAGTAGAGAAAGACAGGATCGCCCAAAGCGTGTATCACGTATGGCACGTAACTGACTGAAAAGCGATCACCTTTAAGAAAACTATAGAAAGCCCTCCTTACTGTAGATATAAAATGATTTAAGACGCAACGATGATACACTGAAAGTTGAATGTACTTAACGAAGAGTATTGTGCCAGCTTCAGGGACATAAGACTGTGTAGCGGAATTTGGTTAGTATTTTATTTCCAAATTCCTTCTGTCTAGAAAGTAAAGGAAATTACTATTATTCCCCTTGAAACTAACCTATTTTCAGTATTTGTGTATAATTCTGAGATGAGGTAGTATTTACATTATTTACACTGTTCGGACTGTTGTCCTCATATTTATTGCCATGTTTATGACGTTTCGATTATTGTACGCTCCGGTCTTCTTTAGATAGTAGGAATATGGAGATTGGTAGGGGGTCATCGCCCCTATGGGATAAAGTTAAAATAATTGATAAACACCATTAAAAACTATGCAAACTTAAGGAATCAGCGCATATGCTAAGCCACAAAAATTTCCTAAGCCGGCCAAGCATAGAAATGAATACAATATGGGAACCGATAAGACGGAGTACTAAAGAAAATCATTAGCGACAAAGATTGCAATATGAGCTCTGGTAAAAAAATGTAACTGAGACATTAGGTTTATAAGACCCAGAAATTCATACCCTGATCTCCTCAAGGACACATGACCCAGAGGATATAAACATTGGTTGGCTCCAATGACTTGATCCAAAGAGTTATGAGTTCAATACCAGACTACAGCAGTGGTGAACAAATAACTTAGAGAGTTAAGTTAAAGGGAGATAACTTCATGGATACCACAAGTGGCATCGCACATGGAATGAGAATGATATACTTCAGTGATTGAAACAAAGGGTTCAGTTCGAAATTCCTAGGAGAAAATCCTGAAGAATCTCGGAGTATATAACGACCGAAACGTCGTAAACATGGCAATGAAGTTAATCATGGTATAAAGATGTAAATAATGTCCATATATATATAATGGAGACAATCATTAGCATTAAAACATTGCAATATAAGCTCTGGTAAAAAATGCTGGAGAAAATCATTAGCATCAAAAGTCGTAATATGAACTCTGGTAAAAAATGGTTACTGGGATGCAGTTGAAATAATAGATAGTTAACACCACTGGAAACTACGTAAGCTCAAGGAATCAGCATATATGCTAGGCTACAAAAATCTCCTAAGCCGACCATAGAGTAGAGATGAATACAATATGGAAACCAGTAATATGGAATGCTAGAGAAAATCATTAGCGTTAAAAGATCACAATATGAGTCCTGGTAAAAAAATGCTAGAGAAAATCATTAGCGTTAAAAGATCACAATATGTGTCCTGGTAAAAAATACTAGAGAAAATCATTAGCGTTAAAAGATCACAATATGAGTCCTGGTAAAAAATGCTAGAGAAAATCATTAGCGTTAAAAGATCACAATATGAGTCCTGGTAAAAAATGCTAGAGAAAATCATTAGCGTTAAAAGATCACAATATGAGTCCTGGTAAAAAATGCTAGAGAAAATCAGTAGCGTTAAAAGATCACAATATGAGCTCTGGTAAAATAGGTTAATGAGATATTAGGTTTATAAGTTCCAGAAATTCATACACTGATGTTCTCATGTTCTAAATTGACCAAAGAGTTATGAGTTCAATACCAGGCTACACCAGCGGTGGACAAATAACTTAGAGAGTTAAGTTAAAGGAAGATAATTACACGGTTACCAGAAGTGGCATTGCATATGGAATGAGAATGATATACTCGATTGAAATAAAGGGTTGGTTCGAAATTCCTAGAAGAAAATCCTGAAGAATCTCGGAGCAGTTAACGACCGAAACGTCGTAAACATGGCAATGAAGTTAAACATGGTATAAAGATGTAAATAATGTCCATATATATTCCCAAGGTTTTATGACTCCAGTTTCTCACGCTTATTTAATTTTTATATTACTTTTAGTTTACCTACGAGGGTCATTCAATAAATAAGACGAATTTTTCTAAGGTGAATTTTTCTAATACAGATAGAAGCTTACTTTTTTTTTATTTTTCAACGTAGTCTCCCAGCAGTGTCACACACTTTCCCCATCTGTGCACAAACTTACGTGCTACGTCCTTCTTTAAACAATTTGCCCACTTGCAGACATTTTTTGGCAGAAACATGTGGCACCATACACAGTTGACATTCTCCTATGAATTTCAACTGGTTTGCACCCTTCAGCAACCAAAAACTTGATAACTGACCTCTGTTCAATCCTGGAGCATGCTTCTTGGTCGGCCATCTTGGTTAATCTTCAAAACTCTCAAAGTTTTTTTTTAATATGCAAAAAAATTAAATCCCTTTGAAAAAGAAGTAAAGGAAAAAGATTTTTAAAAAGTAAGCTTGTATCTGTATTAATAATTCTTATACTGAAACATTCACCTTATTTATTGAATGACCCTCGTATGTAGTAATGAAGTAAAATTGAATGAACATGATAAATAAAAAATCTACTCATAGCATTGACAGTATTTTGTATCTGGTATAAACTTCATGACGGAACTTGGTTTCAAAAAATTAAATTCTGGCCTACTAGATAGTTTTTTGCATTAAAGCTTCTTTTTTTTTTCTTCTAAGTGCCGTGTCTCTTCAGGACGTAGGAGATCATAGCTTTCCACATTTTTCTATCTCTTTTAACACTTAACAACCCTTATACTGTTTAGTCAGTCAGTTAAGTGCCATACGTGATACACGCTTTGGGCAATCATGTTTGAAAAGAGACATGACTGATTGGACAGAAGATTATCTCGCAGTAGGTTGTCATTGCTTTCTGCAGTAGACTATTTGCCAGCCAATGCTATAGAACCCAATCTGTTCTATTATTTAACCCATAACTGGAGGGAAGAGACTGATTAATATTGTTCCCAAATGTATTTGTGCGTAAGTGAATGCAAGGAATTCAACTGGAATTCGAACTCGACACTCCGATTTGTCGTTCCGAGTCAATATCCACTGCACCATAATGCGCATCCTATTACTTTTATTGTTACTTCGACATCCACTTGCTCATGTCCATTATCTCCTTCCCATTATCCGTTCCCAGAGCATCAGATTCTCCAAGCCCTCCTTCCTCATTACATGTTCCAGAAACTTCAGCTGTTTTTTCCTGATGTTAAGTATCAGTTTTCTTTCTGTTTCTATCTTGTCCGAAATCTCATATGCTCGGTACATAGTATCCTCAGTATCCTTCTGTAGAACCACATTTCGGTTGCGTTCAGTCTTTCCCTCATTTTTGATGAGATTGTTTAGTATTCGCTGACATATTGAAGGATATACATCACATAGCAATCCAGTACTCTCTTCTTTGATTCCAGCGAAATTTTCTTGTCTCTTAATACTCTACTCAGCTTCTGAAATGTCTTCTTCGCCATGTCCTTACGGTTCTAGCTCATGTAATATCAGTGGCAGCCAAAATGACGGGTTGTCATCCTTCGTAGATTGTGGTTCTGTTTATTTTGTTTAAAGACATATCAACTCCAGTGGATTATTTTATGGCAAAATCTAAATAATTTGCATCCAATTTTATTTTATTTTTTTGAGATAACGGTTTAGAAAATGTGTCAGAAATTTCAATATATTCTGTGAGTATCAAATTTTCTAAGTCATCTCTCCTAAGCATGATATTCTCAATATCCTTCTGTAGAACCACATTTCTGTTGCTTCGTCTCTTCTTCATTCTTCTTTTTTCTACTTCTTATTTTTCCTCTTTTTTTGCTTTTTGTTTTCTTTATTCTTTCCTTCCTCTTTCTTTCTTTTTTGCTTCTTCTTTATTATTTCTTTCCTTCTTCTTTTGTTTTCTTCTTTCTTTCTTCTGCTTTGTGCCGTGACTCTTTAGGACGTGAGCGATCTTGTCCGTTGTAGCCCTTAAAATATTTTGTCTTTTTCGTTATGTCTCCTAATCCCTGTTCCGTCATCCATTCGCAAAAGCTCGCCGGGTAGGTTATGTGTTGTTTTTCTCTGTCTTTCTTGTCTTCAATCTGTCATGTGTGTATCATATTTTCCAAGCCCCCTTTCCTCATTATTTGTACTAGAAATTTCAACTGTCGCTTCGTCATGTTAAGTGTAACTGTCTCTTTTGTTTTCTTTTTCTCTAGAACTTCATCATTGCTCACATGTTCAGTTGATGCTATTCTCAATATCCTTCTGTAGAACCACATTTCTGTTGCCCCTTATATCTTTCTCATCTGTGAAGAGAGTGTCCAGTATTTGCTGATATATAGAAAGACTGATGTATATAACGAATCAGTACCAATTTCTTTGTTTCCAACAAAATTTTCCCATTTCTTAATACTTTGCTTAGCTTTTGAAAGGCCTAATTCTCTATTGTAGAGCACCTTCAGATTTCGTTGACGCATATTCCTCCCACGGTTTAACCCTCTAGGGCCATTCGTATGATATTTGATACAGTATTTCCCTATAAGGAAACATTTGGTATTTCCCTATAAGGAAACATTTGGTATTCATTGACTGAGCAGTCAGTACTGCTTTCATTTGAAATTTATAAAATATTTCTCTTAAAAAATTTTTCAGGAAAATATTTCTTTCAAGGCTTGTTTTCATACTGTATCAAATATGATACGAATGGCCCTAGAGGGTTAAACACTTCTCTGATATTTAAATTCTCATATCTCCAAATTGTAATATGCATGTTTGTCTCATATGTTTGAAGAAAATTGCTTTTGCTCTTCTTTCGGTTTTTGGTTCACCTTATTCCTGTGAGCAATTCTTTTCTCACATGAAAGCAGTGTTAAGTTCGTAACAAAGTTGCCTAACACCTGAACATTTAGAAAATTGCGGAAAACTCAAAGTATGTTGCCGATATTGCGCAACTGGCTGAGATCATCTAAGGCCAAACCTCCCATTAATAATAAAAACTAAATAAAAAACCTTTTAAAACAATTTTGTGCGTTGTGATACAGTGGATATCGGCTCGGAACGAGAAACCGGGAAGCCGAGTTCGAATTCCAGTTGAATTCATTGTATTCACTTACGCGCAAATACCCTTGGGAAAGGTATTAATCCGTCTCTTCCTTTCAGTTATAGGTTAAATAAGAGGACAGATTGGGTTCTATAGCCTTGGTCGGCAACCAGTCTACCGCAGAAAGCAATGGCAACCTACTGCGGGATAATCTTCTTCCCAGTCAGTCATGTCTCTTTAGAGACATGATCGCCCAAGCGTGTATCACCTAAACTGGCACCTAAACTGAACTGACATATTGTATATATTACAATATAAAATACATAGAACAAGTATATGGACCTTGACTTATATAAAAATACGTATGCAGTTGGCACACTGAATTATTTTAAAGCCCTAAGTCAGCACATAGTTACAAAAAGGTTGCTGACCCCTGTTCTATAATACATAGGTATACATCCGTTTGTATAAATTTTTGATTAGGACAACTACCAAAGTTTTGTTGAATATACCCTCTCTGTTTCACAATAAACATAAAAAATCAACAATAATACAAAAATACTCATGTACAGGTGTTTCAAATGTTGGTGGACAGTAAGTGGAATACACCCTTGTGTAAATTAATATGCTTCTAGGATCTTTTACAGTTTCACTTATAAGATATACGTCGTCTCTTGACGTTGTTTTTCTCTTAGGACGGCATTTTCATTTACGTTTTGGACTGATGAATCCAGTTTGTTTATTTTCCTTGACAGTTGAATGGCTGATACCAACAACATCCGCAATCTATTTGTAAGGCTTGCCAGTGTGTTCATGCAGTGTTACAATTATCGTACGCTTTCTTGGAGTTGTGCTATAAACGTAGGATAATATATATATATATATATATATATATATATATATATATATATATATGTAGCACTTCAAATGTTTTTATATTAACTAACTCTGTATTTGAAATAGACATCCCGTTTGTATTTATTTTAAATATGATGCTGCATTGGATGTTTGAATTTACTGACATATCAACCTCTATATGTTATTTAATAATTTTTTTCCTTATAGAGTAATGGATTTTGTATCATATTTTACAAGACTTACTAATCAACCCATAGATGGGGGAGAAAAGGTGGATTCATTCTCCCCCAAGTGATTTGCGCATAAGTCATTATAACGGACCTAACATAAATTAGAACTCAGCTCTCTGTTTAACAATTTTTAGCAATTATGCATAACACCACCCACACATCCAAGCTTGGGATGTCGAAGTGGTCACCCATCTAGGTACTGTTAAGGCTCTCTGTGACTTAACTTTGGTGATCATATGGAGTATACACAATAATAATAATGCTTAAAGTAAAATAAATGTTGGATCAAAATAGATCATTTAATTCTTTAGAAATGTGTGTGTGTATGTATGCGCGTGTAAGTATGCGTAGACATGTGTATGTGTGTGCGTGTATGTGCATGTGGGTGCGTGTGCATGCGTGAGTGTACATGTGGGCTTAAATATGTGTGTTGGTATGTATGCGGGTGTATATGTGTGCATGTATGCGGGTGTATGCATGCGTGCGTTGGTGAGTATGCGCAAGTGTGTGTATGCATCAATGTGTGTATGAATTTGTGGGCATACATGTGTATGCATGTGTGCGTTTATTCATGTGTGTATGCGTGTGTATGCATGTGTGCATGCGTTTGTATGCATGTGTGCATGCGTGTGTATGCATGTGTATGCATGTAGGAGTGTATTGTGTGTGTGTGTTTGAATGTGTGTGTGGGTGTGCGTGTGATTATGTGTGTGGATTCATGTGGGTGTGTATGCGCACGTGTGTACGTTTACATGTAAAAAACAAAGTAAAAGATTCCAACATTAAGCAATTGAATGGAGAACCAAATGACACAGAAAACACATGTGCATACACACACACACACGCGCACACACACACACACACACACACATGTATATACCTTGTTTGCTTTCTTTATGGGCACACTTCCACACATACACACAGACAATGCACACATATACTCGCCATTGTGGATTTTCATGAAAACAACAGGAAAAACAGAAACAAAACAAAGCAAAATTTTTTTTATCAGATTCATGTCAAGAAATTCTGAGAGATCACTGAGTACAATTCTTTTGAATTCTTTATTTCTTTCTGTCTTCATTGCATATTGGACAAAAAATGACAGAATATCTAAATATTTAGAGTCTGGCACAAGGTCACAAATATTGGTCATTCCAGTGAGGCGGAGAAAACATGACAGCTTTGTGAATCTTCTTCTTCTTCTCCGATCATGGCTCTACACAACATCCTATCCTTTACAATTCTTTGTTTTTTTTTTGTTTTTTTTACCGTCCTTCTAACCCACTTCACATTTGCTTGTTACTAAGAATAGTAACATTGGTATTTTTACCATCCTTTTCACCGACTTCAGAATTCTTTTTTAGTAAGAATAGAAACATTTGTTTTTTTTTTACCATCCTTTTAACCCACTTTGTAATTCGTCGTAACATTTGTATTTTTTTTACCGTCTTTCTCACCCACTTTTCAGTTCTTAGAAACATTTGTTTTTTACTATCCTTTTCACCCACTTTCTGGTAATTGGTAATTTTTAGAAACATTTGTTTTCTTTTACCATTCTTCTCACCCACTTTCCAATCCTCTTGTAGTAACATTTGTTTTTTACCATCCCTCTAACCGACTTTACATTCCTTTGTAATTTATAGTAACATTTTTTTTAATAATAGTGTCGCCCCAAGCAAGGCATTTTACTGCCACTGTTGTGCAGAGGGTTACATAGGAGGAATGAGGAGTGAGAGGTTGCAAGGGGATGTCAGGAAGAGAGTAGGAGAGGGAAGAGATTACTGATGAAAGTGGGGTGGACGAGGAGGAATGTTATGAGGAAAGAGAGGTTGTAAGGGGTGTCGGGAAGAGAGTACTGATGAGAGTTGGGTGAATGTAGAAAAGCATGAGAGAAAGGATGTAAGTTAGTGAGACAGGAGATGACTATTGACTTTACATTTAAATTCTTGGAGATTGTAACTGTCAAGAAAGCAAATATGCGGAAGAGAATTCCTCAGGCGGGAAGTGCGAGAAAAGAAGCTGCTGGAGTAGAATTGTTTTTTTTTATCATCCTTCTCATCCACTTTCTAAATCATTTTCAATTCTTAGTAACATTTTTTTTTACTATCTTTCTCAGCCACTTTTTAATCCTTGCTTTCTTTTTTCCAATCTTTTCACTTTCTTTTTTTTTTTTTTAATTGGAGTAGATAGACTGAACTATCGCCCGGTTCACACTCCACCCACGTCTATTAGAACAGGTGTAGAGGTTCATCCCTTGTTCCCTGCTTAGGACGTGGTTTCCGGCTTTCTCTTTGCCAATCTATTTACTCTTACATTGCCCCCTGCACACCAGTGGCCTTACCGCCTTGCTTGGGGTGATGTGATTTAAAAAAAGAAAATTTCTTAGTAACATATGGTTTTTACCATCCTTTTCACCCACTTCCTATCATGACATCTTTTTTGTGACAAGTTCCTTCAGTAGGTTATACCCTGACTTTCTCTCTTGCTCTTGCCTTCAATATCCTGGATGCAATTCTCCAAACTATTTTCTCCTCATCATATTCCACAGAATTTTTAACTGACTCATTCTGATTATAACTAGAAGTGTCTTTTTGGTTTCATTTTACCTAAAGAAAATCCTTATTTCTCACAGGTTCAGTCCATGTGAATCTCAGTGTCCTTCTTCATCCGGGAGTCGACTATCCAGCATTTACCACCACATAAATTACATATCAATTTAGTACTCTTTTCTGTTTCTCATAACATTGCTTAGTTTTTTTAAGGCATATTTCTGTATTGTATTACATCTAGCATTCATGGCCACACAGGAATTTTTATGGGGCAGTTTTTGGACAAACTGATAATAGACTATCACAATGTCTTTGAAAACAAAACTAGCTGCTTGGTCAATGAATGCTGAATGTTTTCTTTGAAGGAAATGGCTAATTTTACCATTGGCATTACAGATGAAAAGAACAGGTTTGATATCTGCTCAGTGACCAGGGAATGAAGAAAATTGTATCTCAAGTAACACTGACTGCACAACTAATGAATGCCACACATTTCCTGAGAAGTAAACACTTGATGTAAGATTAATATTTACTACAAAAATCAAATACATAATAATTATAAGTAAGATGAATCTTAACTTAAAATCATTATGAAGAAATACACAACTCAAGCTGACAAAAAAGCGAAATTTAGATTATTCATTACACAAAATTTAAAACTGCTAAACTCATTGTCAAAAATAATAATTTACCTGAAAGATCTATGCTACTACATGCTTAACGAGAAGATTTGCGTTACATCTTTCTGACCATAGCTCTATTAGGTCTCATTTAAATACACATGGAGAATTACCAAATTCTATCCATAACATACTCATTGATAATACAAATAAATATAATAGCATCATCCACATATAAAAAAAGCTAAAAATAAAGGAAGCATTATTAATAAAAAAGAAAAGACTAACACTCAACAATATAAACTATGAACATGGCCACAATGTGCTGACTGTGTTAGGAAAATAAAACATTCCTATTATTCTAGATACATACATGAAACAATCTATTTAGTTAAAAGTAAAATTAAATTAATTTTTGATAATTGGTAAAAGTATAACCAAAATCCCATGAATAAGTAAAACAGTCGAACATTTTTTATATTAATTCATAAACATTTGAAATTATAAACGAATAAACATTGATAAACATTTAAACATTAACAACATATAAACATTGCCATTTATAAACATTTAAACATTATAAACATATAAACCTTATTGATAAACAGTTAAGCATTATAAACATTTTTACCATCTTTCTTACCATTCGAATTCCAGTTAAATTCATTGCATTCACTTACGTGCAAATACCCTTGGGAAAGGTATTAATCCGTCTATTCCTTCCAGTTATGGGTTAAATAACAGGACAGATTGGGTTCTATAGCCTTGGCTGGCAACCAGTCTATCGCAGAAAGCAATGGCAACCTACTGCGGGATAATCTTCTGCCCAGTCAGTCATGTCTCTTTCAAGACATGATCGCCCAAGGGTGTTTCACATATGGCACTTAACTGACTGACTGACTGAATATAATAGTTGGAAATATGATTAAGGTTTCTATTGGGCATAAAGTGGGGGATCGGTTTTCTATTGTCATGAAGTAATAAACTGATCCCCCACTAATTACTACTTATTAATATAATAATAAAATCCACCCCTTCTTCCTACAGCTATTGGTTGAATATCAGGACAGATTAGGTTCTATAGCCTTGGTCGGCAACCAGTCTACTGCAGAAAGCAATGGCAACCTACTGCGGGATAATCTTCTGCCCAGTCAGTCATGTCTCTTTCAAGACATGATCGCCCAAGGGTGTTTCACATATGGCACTTAACTGACTTACCATTTGATTTTTATAACATCATTCTCACCCAATTTTCAATCCTTTGTAATTCATAGTCACATTTGTTACTTTACCTTACCATTTATAAATATTTAAACATTATAAACATATAAACCTTATAATTTGTAAACATTTGAACATTATAGCCATCTAAATTTTGCCATTTATAAACGTTACCATTTATAAATATTTCTTATAAAGAAATATCTAATATAAATGTTACTACTAGAGATGCAAATGAACACTTTGCTTTGATCAAAGCCCAATGGCTAGGAATGAAGAAAATTGTAAATTTAATGGCTGTTTGGACAAAGAATGTCAAATGTTTTTCCAGGCATTAAAGATGCTAAATTTTCTTACATTAAACTTTCACCTCACTTTGCCCTCCTTTGCTGACACACACAGAAAAAGAAAAAATTACTTCCACCAAAATTTCAAACAAAGGATCAAAAATTATAATTAAACAATTAAAAATTTTTTTGGTCTTTCTCCTTATTAATGCCATAAAGATTTTAATGATAAAAGTTTTATTATTAAATTTTGGGGCATTTTTTTAACGATGGTATTTTCAGCAAAATCTGTGGCGGTACCTACTTATAATCATCATCATTTATCCATCACACCCAGATGGTGCATAGGGCAGCAATCATCATCATCATCATCATTTATCCTCACACCCAGATGGTGCATCGGGCAGCAATCATCATCATCATCATCATTATCATTTATCCTCACACCCAGATGGTGCATCGGGCAGCAATCATTTATCCTCACACCCAGATGGTGCATCGGGCAGCAATCATCAGCATCATCATCATCATTTATCTATCACACCCAGATGGTGCATCGGGCAGCAATCATCATCATCATCATCATCATCATTTATCCATCACACCCAGATGGTGCATAGGGCAGCAATCATCAGCATCATCATCATCATTTATCCATCACACCCAGATGGTGCATAGGGCAGCAATCATCAGCATCATCATCATCATTTATCCATCACACCCAGATGGTGCATAGGGCAGCAATCATCAGCATCATCATCATCATCATTTATCCATCACACCCAGATGGTGCATAGGGCAGCAATCATCAGCATCATCATCATCATCATTTATCCATCACACCCAGATGGTGCATAGGGCAGCAATCATCATCATCATCATCATTTATCCATCACACCCAGATGGTGCATTGGGCAGCAATCATCAGCATCATCATCATCATTTATCCATCACACCCAGATGGTGCATCGGGCAGCAATCATCATCATCATCATCATCATCATTTATCCTCACACCATGATACCATTTACTCAGAGGACTTATTTAGCCTTCAAAATTCAGTTTGAGATGGAAAACTTATTTGATATCGATACCAGAAAATCAAAAATTGACTTATATTCATTCAGTTTTCTTTCAAACTACAGTCTTGTTTTGACTGAAAACAACTATTGCATTTTAGTCTTTCATGCCAACATCCAAAATGTGTGAGCTCCAGGACCATGGATTAGTTTTAAAGCTTTCATTACACCCGAGCAATGCCAGGCTATACTGGTCGTTATCTCTAAAAAAAAGCCTACATTTTAATTCCTATTTTTCCCTGATTTTCTACCTGACTGTGAATTTGTCTGTACTTGAAGTCACCAATATAGCAGATACAGACAGAGGGGGTAGCAAAAGAAAGGGGTAAATCAAGAGATTTAAACAGAGAAAGAGAGGGGGTAGCAGAGAAAAGTAAGCAGAGAGAGAGAGTGTGTGTGTATGTATAGAGAGAAAAGGGTAAGCAGAGGAAGATGGATTAAGCAGATAGAGAAAGAGAGAGATAAGCAGAGAGAATCATGGTAAGTAGAGAGTAAGAAAGCAGAGAAACAGGAAAGCAGAGAGAGGGGTAAACAGAGAAAGAGAGGGTGTAAGCAGAGAAAGAGAGGGTTAAGCAGAGGCATAGAGAGGGGGAGGTAAGCAGAGAGAGAAAGTAAGAGGTAAACAGAGAGAGAGGCAGTAAGCTGAGAGAGAGAGAGTGAGAGGTAAGCAGAGAGGGAGGGAGAGGTAAGCACAAAGAGAAAGAGAGAGGTAAGCAGAGTGAGAGTATGTATGTAGAGAGAGAAAGTGGTAAGCAGAGGAAAAGTAGCAAGTAGAGAGAGGGATATGAGGTAAGCAGAGAGAGGTGGTAAGCTTAGAAAAAGAAAGGGAGCAAGCAGAAAGATAGAGAAAGAGGGGCAGCAGAGAGAGAGGATAGTAAGCCAAGGAAGAAGGAGAGGGGGATGTAAACAAAGAGAGAGAGAGAGAGATAGTGAGTGAGTGAGAGGTAATGTGGTGGTAAGCAGAGAGAGGGAATAAGAAGAGAGAGTGGGAGGTAAGCAGAGAGACAAAGAGAAAGGGAAGGTAAACAGAGAGAGAAGGAGTTGGTGGTAAGCTGAGGGAGAGATGGGGGTGGTAAGCAAAGAGCTTAAAACGTGGGCACTTTGTTGACAGAAAGTCTTTGTTAAAAGAATTAACGGTGAGGTCTCTAAAATGTTTGTTCTTCCTGTTGCAATTTCATTGGTCAAATGGTGCAAATGTCAAAGAAATATGGAATGAGAAAAGTAGCCAGCCAGGACGGATCTCATGCAAAAGAAGACATTTTTTTAGAGCACAGCAGGGGAAAAAGAACGACAAAAACAAAGTTTACTGAGATTAAATATCCAAATACATGATGGTTCTAATATGGATCAAATAAAAAAGTCAAACGAAAAACAAAAGACATTCAAATAATCATTGAAGAGGGGAGAAAGAAAAGTTAGGATAAACGTGGGAAAGGGAAAATAAGAAGATAATCAGAGAAAGGGGAGAAAGAGATGTTGAGGTAATCAGGGAAAAGGGGAGAAAGAGATGAGGTCAAAATAATCGGGGAAAGGGGAGAAAGAGATGTTGAGGTAATCAGGAAAAAGGGGAGAAAGAGATGAGGTCAAAATAATCAGGGAAAGGGGAGAAAGAGATGTTGAGGTAATCAGGAAAAAGGGGAGAAAGAGATGAGGTCAAAATAATCAGGGAAAGGGGAGAAAGAGATGTTGAGGTAATCAGGGAAAAGGGGAGAAAGAGAAGTGGTCAAAATAATCAGAGAAAGGGGAGAAAGAGATGTTGAGGTAATCAGGAAAAGGGGAGAAAGAGATGAGGTCAAAATAATCAGGGAAAGGGGAGAAAGAGATGTTGAGGTAATCAGGGAAAAGGGGAGAAAGAGATGAGGTCAAAATAATCAGGGAAAGGGGAGAAAGAGATGTTGAGGTAATCAGGAAAAAGGGGAGAAAGAGATGAGGTCAAAATAATCAGGGAAAGGGGAGAAAGAGATGTTGAGGTAATCAGGGAAAAGGGGAGAAAGAGAAGAGGTCAAAATAATCAGAGAAAGGGGAGAAAGAGATGTTGAGGTAATCAGGAAAAAGGGGAGAAAGAGAAGTGGTCAAAATAATCAGAGAAAGGGGAGAAAGAGATGCTGAGGTAATCAGGAAAAAGGGGAGAAAGAGATGAGGTCAAAATAATCAGGGAAAGGGGAGAAAGAGATGTTGAGGTAATCAGGAAAAAGGGGAGAAAGAGAAGTGGTCAAAATAATCAGAGAAAGGGGAGAAAGAGATGCTGAGGTAATCAGGAAAAAGGGGAGAAAGAGATGAGGTCAAAATAATCAGGGAAAGGGGAGAAAGAGATGTTGAGGTAATCAGGAAAAAGGGGAGAAAGAGATGAGGTCAAAATAATCAGGGAAAGGGGAGAAAGAGATGTTGAGGTAATCAGGGAAAAGGGGAGAAAGAGAAGAGGTCAAAATAATCAGAGAAAGGGGAGAAAGAGATGTTGAGGTAATCAGGAAAAAGGGGAGAAAGAGAAGTGGTCAAAATAATCAGAGAAAGGGGAGAAAGAGATGCTGAGGTAATCAGGAAAAAGGGGAGAAAGAGATGAGGTCAAAATAATCAGGGAAAGGGGAGAAAGAGATGTTGAGGTAATCAGGAAAAAGGGGAGAAAGAGAAGTGGTCAAAATAATCAGAGAAAGGGGAGAAAGAGATGCTGAGGTAATCAGGAAAAAGGGGAGAAAGAGATGAGGTCAAAATAATCAGGGAAAGGGGAGAAAGAGATGCTGAGGTAATCAGGAAAAAGGGGAGAAAGAGAAGTGGTCAAAATAATCAGGGAAAGGGGAGAAAGAGATGTTGAGGTAATCAGGAAAAGGGGGAGAAAGAGAAGTGGTCAAAATAATCAGGGAAAAAGAATCAGTCAGTCAGTTAAGTGCCATACGTGAAACACGCTTGGGCGATCATGTCTCGAAAGAGACATGATTGACTGGGCAGAAGATTATCCTGCAGTAGATTGCCATTGCTTTCTGCAGTAGACTGGTAGCCGACCAAGGCTATAGAACCCTGTCTGTCCTGCTATTTAACCCATAACTGGAAGGAAGAGACGGATTAATACCTTTCCCAAGGGTATTTGCGCTTAAGTGAATACAATGGATTCAACTGGAATTCGAACTCGCTTCCCCAGTTTCTCGTTCAGAGCCGATATCCACTGTACCACAACGCACATCTGCCCGGGAGAAAGAGATGTTGAGGTAATCAGGAAAAAGGGTAGAAAGAGAAGAGGTCAAAATAATCAAGGGAAAGGGGAGAAAGAGATGTTGAGGTAATCAAGGAAAAGGGGAGAAAGAGATGTTGAGGTAATCAAGGAAAAGGGGAGAAAGAGATGTTGAGGTAATCAGGGAAAGGGGAGAAAGAGTTGTTGAGGTAATCAGGGAAAGGGGAAAAAGAGAAGAGGTCAAAATAATCAAGGAAAAGGGGAGAAAGAGATGTTGAGGTAATCAGGGAAAGGGGAGAAAGAGATGTTGAGGTAATCAGGGAAAGGGGAAAAAGAGAAGAGGTCAAAATAATCAGGGAAAAGGGGAGAAAGAGATGTTGAGGTAATCAGAAAAAAGGGGAGAAAGAGAAGCAGTCAAAATATTCAAGGTAAAGGGGAGAAAAAAGATGTTGAGATAATCAGGATAAAACAGGAGAAAGAGAAGATATTCAGATAATCAAAGGTAAAAGAGGAGAATAAGAGGAGTTTTAAAAAAATCAGAGAAAAGGGGAGAAATAGAAAAGGTAAATATAATCAGGAAAAAGGGGAGAAAAAATTGTTGAGATATTAAGGGAAAGGGGAGAAAGAGAAGAGGTCAAAATAATCAGGGAAAAGGGGAGAAAGAGAAGGTTTTGTGATAATCAGGGAAAAGAGGAAAAAAAAAGATGTTGAGATATTCAGGGAAAAGGGGAGAAAGAAAAGATGTTAGCATAATCAGAGGAAAGGGGAAAAAGAGACGAGGTCAAAATAATCAAGGAAAATGATAGAAAGTTGATGGTGGTTTGATAATCAAGGAAAAGGGGAGAAAGAGGAAAGGTCAAAATAATAAGGGAAAGGTGAGAAAAAGACAAAATCAAAAGAGTCAGGTAAAAGAGGAAAAAGAGAAGATGTTGTGATAATCAGGGAAAAGGGGAGAAAGAAATGAGGTCAAAATAATCAGGAAAAAGGGGAGAAAAAGATGCTGAGATAATAAGGTAAAAAGTGAGAAAGAGAAGAGTTTAAAATAATCAAGGAAAAGGGGAGAAAGAGAAGATGTGATAAGCAGGAAAGAGGGGAGTTAGAGAAGAGGTCAAAATAATCAAGGAAAAGGGGAAAAGAGATGACATAATCAGGGAAAGGAGAGAAAGGGAAGAGGTCAAAATAATCAAGGAAAAGGGGAGAAAGAGAGGAGGTCAAAATACTCAGGGAAAAGGGGAGAAAGAGAAAAAGTAACAAATAATCAAGGAAAAGGGGAGAAGAGATGTAGAGATAATCAGGGAAAAGAAGAGGAAGGGAAGAGGTCAAAATAATCAGGGAAAAGGGGAGAAAGAGAGGAGGTCAAAATACTCAGGGAAAAGGGAGAAAGAGAAAAAGTAACAAATAATCAAGGAAAAGGGGAGAAGAGATGTTGAGATAATCAGGGAAAAGAAGAGGAAGGGAAGAGGTCAAAATAATCAGGGAAAAGGGGAGAAAGATAAAAAGTAACAAATAATCAAGGAAAAGGGGAGAAGAGATGTTGAGATAATCAGGGAAAAGAAGAGAAAGGGAAGAGGTCAAAATAAACAGGGAAAAGGGGAGAAAGAGAGGAGGTCAAAATACTCAGGGAAAAGGGGAGAAAGAGAAAAAGTAACAAATAATCAAGCAAAAGGTGAAAAGAGATGTTGAGATAATCAGGGAAAAGAAGAGAAAGGGAAGAGGTCAAAATAAACAGGGAAAAGGGGAGAAAGAGAGGAGGTCAAAATACTCAGGGAAAAGGGGAGAAAGAGAAAAAGTAACAAATAATCAAGGAAAAGGGGAGAAGAGATGTTGAGATAATCAGGGAAAAGAAGAGAAAGGGAAGAGGTCAAAATACTCAGGGAAAAGGGGAGAAAGAGAGGAGGTCAAAATACTCAGGGAAAAGGGAGAAAGAGAAAAAGTAACAAATAATCAAGGAAAAGGGGAGAAGAGATGTTGAGATAATCAGGGAAAAGAAGAGAAAGAGAAGAGGTCAAAATACTCAGGGAAAAGGGGAGAAAGAGAGGAGGTCAAAATACTCAGGGAAAAGGGAGAAAGAGAAAAAGTAACAAATAATCAAGGAAAAGGGGTGAAGAGATGTTGAGATAATCAGGGAAAAGAAGAGAAAGGGAAGAGGTCAAAATAATCAGGGAAAGGGGAGAAAGAGAGGAGGTCAAAATACTCAGGGAAAAGGAGAGAAAGAGAAAAAGTAACAAATAATCAAGGAAAAGGGGAGAAGAGATGTTGAGATAATCAGGGAAAAGAAGAGAAAGGGAAGAGGTCAAAATAATCAGGGAAAAGGGGAGAAAGAGAGGAGGTCAAAATACTCAGGGAAAAGGAGAGAAAGAGAAAAAGTAACAAATAATCAAGGAAAAGGGGAGAAGAGATGTTGAGATAATCAGGGAAAAGAAGAGGAAGGGAAGAGGTCAAAATAATCAGGGAAAAGGGGAGAAAGAGAGGAGGTCAAAATACTCAGGGAAAAGGGGAGAAAGAGAAAAAGTAACAAATAATCAAGCAAAAGGTGAAAAGAGATGTTGAGATAATCAGGGAAAAGAAGAGAAAGGGAAGAGGTCAAAATAATCAGGGAAAAGGGGAGAAAGAGAGGAGGTCAAAATAATCAAAAAAAAGGGGAGAAAATGAATCGTTTGAGATAATCAGGTGTGAGGGTAAAAGGAAATGGATAAAGAACATCGAACACGTAGAAATTTTCAATTCTTACAACAAAATGCCTTAGTTTAAGTAAGAAATACAACCATAGGAAGGCGTTGAGAGCCATGTTCGCTCATATTGGGAAGGAGACTAGCACACTAGACAAGAAGAAAAGAAAAGAAAAATGTACTTTTTCATTTAATTCCATTATTTTTCTCCTTTTATCTTCATCAGAATTTGTTTCTTGTTTTGTTCTTTATTTCATTCTTTTTTTGCATTTCTTTCTTATTTTTCATTTCATTTTTTTGTTTTTAAATTCTTTGCTTTTCATTTCATTTGATTTTAATTTTTCCTTCAAATTTCTTTCTCGTTTTCTTTCTTATCTCTTTTTTTTTTCATTCGAGTGACATTTTACACAATTCCCGCCTTCTTTCTTTTTCTTCGACTTGTTATACTTCATTTGTGTCTCCTTTAACCTTCCTATTTTTTAAATTACATATATTTTCATTCTCATTTAAATTAATAAATGTTTTCTTTTCCTTCATCATATTTATTTTATTCCTCCAGTATTTTTCATTCATCACTTTATTTTCTTCTTTTGAAATGGAGATATTTAGAGTGAGAAAGAGATACACTAAAAATATCTTACCTGCAGCATATCTATATAGCTATATTCATCTCTCTCTCTCTCTCTCTCTCTCTCTCTCTCTCTCTCTGCATATATATATATATATATATATATATATATATATTTTTTTTTTTTTTTTTTTTTTTAATCATTTCACCCCGAGCAAGGCAGAAACGCCACTGATGTGCAGGGGGTTACATAAATGTAGAAAGATTAATTAGAAAAGAGTGAGGAGTACAAGCTAGTTAGAAAGGAACAATAGAAAACTGAGAAAGCAGGTGCAATGACAGGTACATGGGCGGAGAGAAAGGGAAGGTTATACAGGGGAGGGGAGAGAGCTAGAGGCCAGTGGTTAGTAGGTGAGTATTAACTTTGCTTTTAAATTTCTGGAGGTCGTAGCCGTCAGGAAAGCAAGAATACGGGAGTGAGTTCCACAGGCGGGAAGTGCGAGAGAGGAAGCTGCTGGAGTAGAATTGTCGTCTGCGTTTGGCTAACCTGACTGTGAATGGGTGGGACCCAGTTGCCAGTCTGGTTGAACGGGTAAACACCTGTTGAGGAGGCATCAGTGACTTAAGCTCATCCGAGCAGAAGCCATGAAGGTATTTATAGAAGAGACAGAGGGAGGCCACATTTCGACGATGGGAAAGTGGCTGCAGACGAGTCGCCAGATCAGAACCTATCACATTACAGACTCTCCTTTGGAGCTTGTCGAGAACACTGAGGAGAACGGCAGGGGCACCTGACCATAAATGGCAGCAGTATATATTTATCATGAAATAATGTGTCTGCCTTAATTTTTCTCATATTTGCTCTATATGTATTTATATACATATATATTTAGAGCTCTCTTAGAGAGTTATCCTACCACTGTATGTACAGGAGACTCCTTTGGATTCTTCTATACCCACACTGCATGCTGATATATATATATATATATATATATACATATATATATACCATAAAATAATGTGCCTGCCTTAATTTTTCTCATATTTGCTCTATATGTATTTATATACATATATATTTAGAGCTCTCTTATAGAGTGATCCTACTGCTGTATGTACAGGATACTCCTTTGGATTCTTCTATACCCACACTGCATGCTGATATATATATATATATATATATATATCGAGTGAATAAGGAACAAAGAAAAATTTTACAACATCCAAAACATTAATTTAAAACAGTGCTCGATATATAAGATAGAGCTGTGAATATTTATTATGAATTGGGTTTATTAGAGGAGGAGAATAGGGAAGTCTAAAGGGTGAGAAGGGGTGGGATTGGACCTATCTTTAATGTTTATTTGTACAACTATAGAATATTTTTGCATTTAAGCACAGTTTTTATAATTAATCTAATTTTGTATATTTAACCTTAATTTTGAATTTAGGAAATTGATTTTTCTATAAAATTTTTAATTTTAATTTAGATCAGTTTATGACGTATAATAGGTAAAATTTAATGTAAGAGTGTTGCTAGTACTATGAAGGTTTATTGTCACTCAGGGGTTCTAGCTTAGGCTTTTGTAGTATATTTTAGCCTGATTGTAATAAACCTCCGTCTCTAATAAACCCAAAGAATAAAGTCTAGTCATGAGGCCATAAAACCTACATCCCTTCTTCTAATGTTAAATCTGTCTACAAAAATTCCCGACACTTTCATAAATCAACTATATTCACTACCCACCACACTTTCTTAAAAATTCTTACCAATTTACAAGACCTATTCCCTTATCACTAAACCCCACCAACATCCCACGCACAATTTGCCAAATATAAGAAAAGAGGCTTTCCATTCCTTTCCACATCACCTGATGAGATACTGTAATTTCAATGTCTAATCAAAATGTACAATTTTTAGTGGATATAAAAAATTTGTACATGTTTTAAAATATAAATTATAACAAATATATATATATATATATATATATATATATATACATTGGCCACACTACAAATTCACTCTCATGGCGTCTGACGTTGCACTTAAATGAAAATTCAAATATATTCCGTCATTTAAAACAACACGTACATACTCAAACAAGAAAATAATAAACAGAAACTAAAAATCCTCGAAGCAATCTACATTAAACAATTTAAACCCGGTTTGAATACAATCAATTTTGATATTTCCAATAACGTACTCAAATGCCTGTAATCAGATCAGAGACCACAATGCCACTATTTTGTCACTGTCTTCGGCCATCCGCCACGGTAGGGATGGACTTATATTTTCAATTTAATTCTCTTTATTGTTAATAGCTTAAATGTTCTATGTTTACTGTGTGTTAATATTTACTCTTTGATAATGGCTTATGTGAGCCGAAAGCTTAGCCCCGATAAAAAAATCAACAATTACTGTGATTTTTTGTTGTCTTTCAACGATATCACCATCAAGTATATCAGACGGTATGAACGGATCCTACACAAAATTAATAGACAGAACTTGTCTATATTATTCAATGAAACCTGCATTAATATATATATATATATATATATATATATATATATATATATATCACAGGTATTCATTTTCGAACCCATGTCAAAAATACCAGACAGCCCTTTCATGGAAATTCTGGAAAATGAAGGAAGACGGGCTGGACCCTGTAATTAGCTGGAGACTAATAGGTTCAGCCCGTATTCCGAGGAATTTTTGTCATAGGTGCTGTCTGTGTCTGCTAGAAAAATTTTAATATTAAAATACTCAAAACAGCACCTACTTCTGAATTTTAGAAAGGAATTCATTAATAAGTGCCGTCATAGAGTGAATTTTGTGAACATTTAAATTTTAAATTCTGATTTTAGTTTTTAGGAGATTAAATATAAATTTAATTGTGTTTGATAAATTAATTTAATTTTTAAATAGTAATTTTAACCCCTCTACCTTCCTCTCCCTGTCTCCTTTGATTATCTACCTTTATAAAATATGGATTCTTTTACTAATTTAACCCCCGATTTCTTTCGCTAGTATATGTATCCTATTCACAACTTAATTTTTATAAATTTTTATAAGATTTTTTAAATTTAATTTTTAAAATTTTTGTAATTATATTTTTTTAGTTTATCTATATCTAGATTTATCTTTAATTAGATTAACTTAATTAAATTAATTTATTTAAATCTTATATCTAAATTTTTTTCCCCTAAATATGTTTTTTTCTAAAAAATCTTTTTTCTAATACTTTAACTCATGTATAAATGCTAGTTTTGTTTGACACGTATCGAGCGTCTCTAAAATATGAAACTTTTCTTTTCTTTTCTTTCCTTTTTCTTTATCTTTCTTACCCCTCCCCTGTATTTCCTTCTGTTTTGTTTAACCCAATTCTCAATTTAACACCACTTCCTATTCCATCTTTTAACCCCTTCCCCTTGTAAAGCTAGACGAAGCCAAATTTTCTAATTTTTTCACTTACAACTCTATCTAAAAGTAAAATCTAAAAATAGACGTTAATTGCTAACCAAAACTTTTTTTTTTGTGACATAAATTTCTTAATTCTTAGTCATTTTTTATTTCTTCTGAAATATGTGTTAGTTGCTGATGAGATGTGAAATCTCTCTTAGAGATTTCATGTTCACTATTTGGAAGAACAATGTCGCTGACGTGATGTAGAGTCTCTATTAGAGATCCTATGTCGAAATGTACATCCGACACCTTTGAATTTTGAAAATTTTCTCTAATTTATATTGGCTCTGTATTCTTAATACATTGAGCTCTCTGCCTGCATCACTTTTTAATGTTAAAAATTTTTTAATATTGATTAGGATCAGGTTCTTGGAATTTACCTTCCTACTCTTCCACTTCGGATTAAAAAATATATATATATTGTCATCCGCAGACAGATGTTTCACTGTATCGCAGCTCATCAGTACGGTTAGACTCCGATTGCTTTCTAACCCAGGATTGAAACCTGACTGAATTGGCATCAGTCAGCGATTCTACCTCTGGGCTATGGGCGTTCAGTGGAATATATATATATATATATATATATATATATATATATATATATATATATATATATATATATATATATATATATATATATATATATATATATATATATATATATATATATATATATATATATATATATATAGTAAACAATATGAAATTCCTCTATAGATACCTTTCAATTTGTTGTTTTTGTTTTTACCCAGCCTTTCCAAATCTGCCATATTTTTATTTCACCTGTTCATCTTTTTCCATTTCTCTTTCTCCACCTCCTTCCCCACCTCCTCTTGCACTCTCTCCTCCTCCTTCATGTGCTTCCCCTCCTTTACCTTCTCCTTCACCTCCTTCCCTTCCACTATCTGCTCCTCCTTCACCTTCTCCTGCTCCTCCTTCACCTTCTGCTCCATATCGTTCAAGATGGATGCCTTCGCTCAGATGAACAGAGCACAAAATTACACGCACAAGTAGAAATTCATTCGCAAACAAGTAGCAAAAAGCTATAACTGCACTTAAATATTTCACAATGCCGTTAGATGAAACTAAATCCTGTAAATTCCTTCACTGCAGTTCCAGGTTGTTATCCTTCCAAGTGCAGTGTCATTCCAGAATATAGGTGATCATAGCTCTCCACAATTTCTTCTCCTTTATAGCACTTAAGAAATTTATTTTTCTTATCCCCCCTAAACCTAGCCCTGCATTCCATTCTCTTAAACTTGCCAGGTACGTTAAGTGTTGTTATTCTTTTACCCTTTTACCTTCAATCTAACATGTAAGTATCAAATTTTCCAAGCCTTCTTTCTTCTTTATCTGCCCTAGAAATTTCAGCTGTCTCTTCCTGATGTTAAGTATCAGTCAGTTAAGTGCCATCCGTGATACATGATTGGGCGATCATGTCTCGAAACAGACATGACTGACTGGGCAGAAGATTATCCCTCAGTAGGTTGCCATTACTTTCAGTGGTAGACTGATTGCCAGCCAAGGCTATAGAACCCAATCTGTCCTTTTATTTGATTCATAGCTAAAGAGGGGGAAAAGATGTATTAGATTATATTATTAAGTAGTAATTAGTGGGGGATCAGTTTATTAGTTCATAATAATAGAAAACTGATCCCTCATTTATGCCCAGTAGCAGCTTTAATTATGTTTCTAACTATTACATTGATAGTCAGTTACGTGCCACACGTGATACACACTTTGGGTGATCATGTCTCGAAAGAGACATGACTGACTGGGCAGAAGATTATCCTGCAGTAGGTTGCCATTGCTTTCTGTGGTAGACTGTTTGCTGAGCAAGGCTATAGAACCCAATCTGTCCTATTATTTAACCCATAACTGGAGATAAGAGATGGATTAATACCTTTCCCAAGAGCATATGCACATAAGCAAATGCAAGTAATTAACCTAGAATTCAAACTTGGATCCCTGGGTTCTCATTCCAAGCCAATATCCGCTGTACCACAATACACATCCATTAAGTATAAGTCTCCTTTTCCATTCCATTATTACTAAAACATTGATAGTGGAAATCAAAATTTGACTGACATCCATTCATTTTTCTTTCAGTCTACAGTTTGGCTTTAACTGGAAACAACTATTGCATTTTAGTCTTTCATGCCAACATCCAAAAAGTCTGAGCTCCAGGACCATGGATTAGTTTTAAAGCTTTCATTACACCCGAGCAACACCGGGCTATACTGCTAGTATATATTTATATGCTGGATGGGCATTGTGGTACAGTGGATATTTTTGCTTCGGGTTTGGCTCTAAGTAAGTATAATTGTAGTTCTTAGTCTCAGCCATGATACCATTTACTCAGAGGACTTATTTAGCCTTCAAAATTCAGTTTACGACAAAAAAAACTTATTTGATATCGATACCAGGAAATCAAAATTTCACTTACATCCATTCATTTTTCTTTCAGTCTAGGGTTTCGATTTAACTGGAAATAACTATTGCTTTTTAGTTTTTCGTTCTAATATCCAAAGAGTCTGAGCTCCAGGACCATGGATTAGTTTAAAGCTTTCATTACACCCGAGCAATGCCGAGCTATACTGCTAGTATATATTTATATGATGGATTTGCATTGTGGTGCAGTGGATATTTTTGCTTCGGGTTTGGCTCTAAGTAAGTATAATTGTAGTTCTTAGTCTCAGCCTTGATACCATTTACTCAGAGGACTTATTTAGCCTTCAAAATTCAGTTTACGACGAAAAAACTTATTTGATATCGATACCAGGAAATCAAAATTTGACTTACATGCATTCATTTTTTTTTCAGTCTAGGGTTTTGATTTAACTGGAAACAACTATTGCTTTTTAGTTTTTCGTGCCAACGTTCAAAGAGTCTGAGCTCCAGGACAATGGATTAGTTTTAAAGCTTTCATTACACCCGAACAATGCCGGGCTATACTGGTAGTTATCTCTAAAAAAAGCCTACATTTTAATTCCTATTTTTCCCTGATTTTCTACCTGACTGTGAATTTGTCTGTACTTGAAGTCACCAATATAGCAGATACAGACAGAGCGGGTAGCAAAAGAAAGGGGTAAGTAGAGAGATTTAAACAGAGAAAGAGAGGGGGGTTAGCAGAGAAAGATAAGCAGAGAGAGAGAGAGAATGTGTATGTACAGAGAAAAAGGGTAAGCAGAGGAAGATGGATTAAGCAAATAGAGAAAGAGAGAGATAAGCAGAGAGAATCATGGTAAGTAGAGAGAAAGAAAGCAGAGAAACAGGAAAGCAGAGAGAGGGGTAAACAGAGAAAGAGAGGTTGTAAGCAGAAAGAGAAGGGTAAGCAGAGGCATAGAGAGGGGAAGATAAGCATTGCTAACATGTTTGGTCCATGGTATTCTCAGTATCTTTCTGTAGAACCATGTTTCTGTTGTTTTCATTCTCTCATTTGGCTTTGATGGGATTGTCCAGCATTCTCTGCCAGATTGGAGTTCTGGAAATGATCTGCCAATATAAAATGGTCAATTAGGATGAAGCAAAAAATAAAAAGTGAGGCTTTCATTTCGTTTTTGCAAAAAATAACTCATTCCTCCAACAGCAAATACATGTTTTTTTTTTAGTTTGAGTTTGAGTCTGAGTTTAGTTTAACGGCATATAAAAAAAAAAAGAACTATATCTTGCACTTTTTCTCTCCCATAACTCTCACAAAGTCATGTACTTAACTGCAGAATGACGTTCTATGTAGGCAGCAATTTTCTGCCAAATTTTGGTCGATTTTCTTCCTTTACTGAAACTTCCGGCAATGTACTTTCTTTCATGAAAGTAATAAGTGTAGAAATACAATAGTGCATTACTTTCATTACCAGAAGTACATTGCTGGAAGAAAAATCGACCAAAAATCTGCCAAAATTCGTTGCATACACAGTACGTCATTCTGCAGTTAATTACATGACTTTGTGAGAGTTACGAGAGAGAAAAAGTGCAAGATATAGTTCGTTTTTTTTTTATGGACATTTAGATAAAAAAAGGTAAGTTTTTTCAATAACTAACAGTTGATTTGAGTTCAGCATATACATTTGCACAGAGATAATGTTATTTTGGATAAATTTGAAGGGGAAAAGCATCGGGACTTACAATGAAAATTTACCAAAATGTGTTATGGTAATAAATTTTTCTTCAAAAATGTATTGTTGGTAATATTTTTCCATCAAAAATGTATATTTTTCTATAAAAGTCTATTTTTACGTATATATTTCTATAAAAGTCTATTTTTATACTTTCATAGTGTTTTGACCCCAGTTTGGGGGTTAACTATTTGCCCATAGCTGGGACCCTAACAGGTGCTACCACTCCGGGTCAGAGTGGACCTGTGAACAGCAGCAATTAAGAGGTGGTTCCATGCTCCTCACAACCTTCCAATCAGAGGCCTTGCTGCCAGATGCAGTTTACCATCATG
>JBBBDQ010003022.1:10000-15000 GCA_037127315.1 Ascarosepion bandense | reverse complement strand
GCTGGTAATAATTTTTTCCTTCAAAAATTGTTTTATGGTAAAAAAATTTTTTTGTACATGTATTGTTGGTAATACTTTTCCTTCAAAATTGCATTGCTGGTAATATTATTTTTTCTTCAAAAAATGTTTTATGGTAATAATTTTTTTTAAATGTATTGTTGGTAATATTTTTCCTTCAAAAATGTATTGTTGGTAATATTTTTTTTTTCTTTCAAAAAATGTTTTATGGTAATAATTTTTTAAAAATGCATTGTTGGTAATATTTTTCCTTCAAAAATGTATATTTTTCTATAAAAGTCTATTTTTATACTTTCATCGTGTTTTGACCCCAGTTTGGGGGTTAACTATTTAACCATAGCTGGGACTCTAACAGGTGTTAACAGAGGTGGTTCCATGCTCCTCACAACCTCCCAATCAGAGGCCTTGCTGCCAGATGCAGTTTACCGTCATACCCAGGACCTAGGAAAATCAGAAGAGGAATCAGAAAAGAGAATGAAACATTAGGAAAGAAAAGAAAAAGAAAGAGAAGAAGTGAAGAGAAAGAATAAAAACATGAGAAGATGAGAGAGAAAGAAAATGTAAGAACTGCATTAAGAGATGGAAAGAGAATGAAGTAATATAAATAAAAAAGAAAGAAAGGATCAAACGAAAAGAAAAAAAGAAAGACTAAAGCAGAAAGAAAGAAAAGAGTCTGTAGCGCATAAGAAATTAAGAATTAAAATCAACCTTCTTCTTCCCTTTTACAAAGCTGACCACCTGCAGTTACTCTCTCACCGGTGTGATGTGGCTTCTCTGTGACTCTTCTATAAATACTTTCACAGCTTCTGCATTGATGAACTTAGATCACTGGTGCCCCCTAGGTACGGATTTGCATGAGATACTAGATTAACAATTAGGTCCAACCCTTTTACAGTGAAACCGATAAAATGTAACCGCAATTTCTACTCCAACAGCTTCTTTTCTTACACTTCCCACCTGTGAAATTCCCTTCCACATACTTGCTTCCCTGACAGCTACAATCTCCAGGAGTTTAAATGTAAGATCAATAGACACCTCCTAATACACTAATTCACACCCATTCTCTCAAACACTCTTCCTATATACCTCCTTACTTGTCTATCACCCTCCTTCTGACATTTCCTATATCCAATTGCTCTCTCAGCACCTTCCCCTATGTAAGCCCCTGCCCTATAGTGGCAGTGGAATGCCTTGCTTGAGATGAAATGATTAAAAAAAAAAATTCACATTGAAGTGTGAAATCCTGGTTTTTGCCAAACAGAAAAAGGCTTGACCATGTGCTTAAAGAAAAACTCGAAGCTGGATATCTGCAAATAGATGATAAATTGATTTTCTGACTAATGGGAGCGATTTGCAAGACCAAAAAGGACTTTGCGATCCAGTACAAAATATCTCAAGGATATATAAATAACTTTGATCAGTGTCAGCAGTGGGAGCAGTGAGACAACAAGCTAAAATGTAATGGGAGAAACTTCAACTACAACCCGGACGACCCGGACATAAGATCACACCACACCTTGTTCTCTTTCTCTTTCTTTCTCGTGTGCTGATTACTTGTACTTCTTCTTCTCCATCCAAAGACATTCTTACCAAACAAACACTCATACATACATACATACATACATACATACGCATAAACTCTTTCCAACAAATTACTACTAAGAACATTCTATAACCCTTGATTCCCTCAAATTTCTCATTGAACATTAACTTCTCCCAATTCTTGTTATACTTTTCTTTTAATAAATTTCTATTTTAACATGAAATATGTATATTTTATTTTTCCACTATTTCACACTATACACATTCCAACCTGCTGACAACCAACATTCTGATAATAAAAACCTTCTCATAATTCTGATGATAATTCTGCGTCAAACTTGTAAGCTGTAGAGAGTTTGGTTATGTATGTGTTGTGGGACCTCCTCTTTTTCTATGATAATGGACTCGACTTGAGTATACATATACTTCTGCCATAGTGATCCACAAGTTACCAACTGCTCCGTAAGTTACCAAAAGATACCGAAGTTACACAGAGAATACCGCATCAGCAGACACAGTAGCTCTGAGCTCCACTCTGCCAGAATAATATTACCGTGATATACTATTTCCAGCACGGCTTCACTTTAAAACTTTTATATATATATATATATATATATATATATATATATATATTTCTTGCTAATTGTATTCCTGGTATTCTAACTTGCGTTCCAGTTGTATCTTACGTTTAATATAACCTATTTTTCTATCTCAAATATCTGTTTTGTTGTTCATTATTTTGTGTGGTTCCTCACAACAATATGGCACAAGGCCGAATTAAGAAACATTAACCCGCTCCTTATAGCTTCAAGTTAAAAAAAAAAAAAAGAAGTAAATATTGATAAATTAGAAGGAAAGAAAGCTTAATAAGAAAAAAAGAAAAAGAAAACCAAAAGGAAAATAATTAGGGGAAAGAAACAAGGGAAAGAAAAAAGTAAATCAGTTAACAAAAAAAAAAAAGAATGATAGGAAAAATTAAATTAAATGTATTAACAAAAAGATAGAAAGGAGAATTAACGAAAGAAAAAAGAATTAATAAAAAGAAAGAAAGAATGTAAATAAAGAAAGACGGACAGACAGAAACAATGATAAGAAAAAAGAAAGAATTAATTAACAAACATCAAGAAAGAAAGCAAGAAAGAAAGAAAGAAAGCGTTATAGAATGTTTGTAGTAGTAATTTGTTGGAAAGAGTTTGTGCGTACATATGCATGTAGTATGTATGTATGTATGAAAAAAAAGAATTAAGAAAAAGTATTAGAAGAAAAAAGAAAGAAAGAAAGAAAGAAAGAAAGAAAGAAGAAAAAACTAATGGAAAAAAAGAAAGAAAGAATCAGCAAAAAAAAGAAATAAACAATTTTAAGAAAGAAAGATAAAAAAGAAAAAGAAAGTGAAAGACAATGGTAAGAAAAAAGAAAGAAAGAATGAAAAATAAATGTATTAATGAGAAAGAAGGAAGGGTTAATCAATGAAAGAATTTAAAGAAAGAATAATTAAAAGGAACAAGAATTAAGAGAAAGAAAAAAGAATTCGAAAAAAAGGAAGGAAGGAAAAGTGTGTAATACAGATACAATGATAAAAAAGAATTAACAGAAAGAAAGAAAGAAAGAAAGAAAGAAAAATGATTAACAAAAAGAAAAAAAGGACAGAACGAAGAATAACACAAAGAAAGAATTAATGAAAAAGAAGTGCAAAAGAAAAAATAGAAGAAAGAAAGAGAAACAATTAGAAAGAAATAATCAGCAGAAAGAAAGGAAGATGCAATTGAAAAAAAAGATAAAAAGATAAAAGATAAAATGAAAGAAAGAAAGAAAGATGGAGAAAGACAATTTTAAGCAAAAAGTAAAGAATTAAAATAAAAAATAAAGGAAGGAAGGATTAATCAAAGAAAGAATTAAAAGAAAGAAAGAAAGAAAGAAAGAAAGAATGTAAACAAAGAGTGACAGACAGACAGAAACAACAATAAGAAAGAAGAAAGAATTAACAAAAATCAAGAAAGAAAGAAAAAAACGAAGAATAAATGAATTAACAGAAAGAAAAATGAAAGAAATAAAGAAAGAAAAAATATCAAGAAAAGAAAGGAAATACAGGACGAATGGATGAAAGGAGACTGAAAGACGAAAACATAATTAATGTTAGGCAAAAAGAAAGAAAGAAAAAAGAAAGAAAGAAAGAAAGAATTGATGAAACGAGACTGAAAGAGGAAAACATAATTAATGTTAGGCAAAAAGAAAGAAAGAAAAAAGAAAGAAAGAAAGAAAGAATTGATGAAAAGAGTCTGAAAGAGGAAAACATGATTAATGTTAGGCAAGAAAGAAAAAAAGAAAGAAAGAAAGAAAGAAGAAAGAACGAATGAATTCATGAAAAGAGACTGAAAGGGGAAAAGGTGATTAATGTTAGGTAGGAATAAGAAAGAAAGAAAGAAAGAAAGAAAGAAAGAGAAACTGAGAAATGAGGGGATGGAAACCAGCTTATTTAGGACTTTTGTTTCCATGGCAACCTCTTTTGAAATAGGACAAATAATTATTCTTCATCATTGTGCATTCTACCAAATTAATGGCGCATCCATTTGTGGAAGCAGCTCTTTGATTGGGCACTTGTGTGTGCTGCATGCCAAATCAAAAATACAAAAAAAATACCCATAAAATATCACAGAGTAAGGAAGGAAAGAAAAAAAGATGAAGAAAAGAAAGAAAGAGACCTACAAAGCTTAAATGGAATAAAATGTTTACAACAGAAATAGACAGAAGAGAGAAATAAAGGAAGGACGAATGACTGAAAAAAAGATATAAAAAGAAAGAGGGAAAGAGAAAAACAAAATAAAATAAAATACATAAAAAATAGAATAAAAACAAGTAAATTAAAATTGTCAAGAAAAGAAAAAAAATAAGCAATAAGAAAGAAAAAGGTTGAAATGCATAGACACTTTCGGGCTCAAAAGAAAGTGAAGACTGGATTGGCAGTTCCAGCCCAAATATGGCAGCAATATTCCATTCTCTGTCTGACATGGCGCTTTTAAAGTTAGAGCATAGCAGCGTCAGGAACTTATTTACTGGAGTGCTGTCTTTTGATACATATCACTTCAAATTTTTCAGAATTATCGATTAATGTCAAAAATAATTTTGTTTTGTTTATGCATTTTTACTGTTTGCGGATGTGTGTTGTGGTGTAGTGGATATTGACTCAGAACGACAAATTGGGGAGCCGAGTTCGAATTCCAGTTTAATTCCTTGCATTCACTAACGTGCAAATACCCTTGGGAAATGTATTAATCCATCTCTTCTCTCCAGTTATGGGTTAAATAATAAGACAGATTGGGTTCTATAGCTTTGGCTGGCAACCAGTCTACCGCAGAAAGTAATGGCAACCTACTGTGGGATAATCTTCTTCCCAGTCAGTCATGTCTCAAAAGAGACATGATTGCCCAAAGCGTGTATGACGT
>JBBBDQ010003022.1:0-5000 GCA_037127315.1 Ascarosepion bandense | reverse complement strand
TGGCAACCAGTCTACTGCATAAAGTAATGGCAAGCTACTGTGGGATAATCTTCTGCCCAGTCAATCATGTTTCTTTCGAGACATGATCGCCTAAACGTATATCCCTTATGGCACTTAATTGACTGGAAGCGCATCTTAAAGCTATTGTGATACTTTTTCATTAACTTATGCACCTTTTCTGGAACAAAAAATGTATCAATTGCTTTCATCAAGAATTTGTGCGGGACTGACCCATAAGCATCCCTGAAAAGCCTTTCTTGATCTTCTTTGCATCCTGGATAGTATTCTATATGAAAAAAGCGTGTTCTATGCATCATGGAATTCCAGCCTTCTGAACTCTCTCGTCGACATATTCATTTTATCTGTAGAAATGTTACCGTGCGCTTTGCGATTATCCACTTGAAGATTTTCTCATCTACACTCAATAACGAGAATGGCTGATTTGCTTAGCATCTGCTTCCTTCTGTAAGTAGATTTCCTCTGCTGAGCATCAGTCTTCTACCAATTCACCTTCTCGCCATATTTTTTTTTTTTTTTTTTTTTTTTTTGCAAAAGCATAGACAGTTTGTTCCGGAGTTTGTCACCCCATCTGTACACCCTGTACGATACTGGTGACCATTTTGCTATTACCTTCCGGACAAACTCATCTACTTCTCTTGCCTTTAGTTGGCAGAATTCAAATTCCTAACGGTCCTGGGTATGACGGTAAACTGCATCCAGCAGCAAGGCCTCTGATTGGGAGGTTGTGAGAAGCATGGAACAACCTCTTCATTGCTGTTGTTCCCAGGTCCACTCTGACCCGGAGTGGTAGCATCTGTTAGGGTCCCAGCTATGGGTAAATAGCTAACCCCAAACCGGGGTCAAAACACTATGAAAGTATAATACTTTTATAGAAATATAATATATATAAAAACAGACTTTTATAGAAAAATATACACTTTTAAATGAAAAAAATTACCAGCAATACATTTTTGAATACGAAACTAGAAGACATCTTCAGTTTTCTAAAATAAAATAAAAAATACATTTTTTTCATCAAAATCTGACTAAATCAACTTTCTTACTATAACCGAACATTAAAAAAAAAACTTTAAACTCTACTTTTTCGGCGTTAAATAACCAACAGAGTTTGATATGCCGTTAAACAAAACTCAAATTCAAATCAAATTCCTAACCCAGTCTTGTAAGGTGCTTTAGTCTTTTCATATTTGGGAGTGGCGTTTTTTTTTCTGTGCATCACTATAGGTCGTTCGGTTGTGTTCGTCAAGCTCACCTTTTGGACATTCAAGTGTCTCACTACCGTGAATAGCTTCTTGGTGAATCCATAGGGATTTTTCAAAAACTTACCATGAGGATGTGCGTTGTGGTACATTGGATATCGACACGGAACGAGAAATCGGGGAGCCGAGTTCGAATTCCAGCCGAATTCATTGCATTCACTTACGCGCAAATACCCTTGGGAAAGGTATTAATCCGTCTCTTCCTTCCAGTTATGGGTTAAATAGCAGGACAGATTGGGTTCTATAGCCTTGACTGACAACCAGTCTACCGCAGAAAGCAATGGCAACCTACTGCGGGATAATCTTCTGCCCAGTCAGTCATGTCTCTTTCGAGACATGATCGCCCAAGCGTGTATCACGTATGGCACTTATCTGACTGAATATAATAGTTGGAAGCATAATCAAAGTTTCTACTGGTCGTAAAATGGGAGATCTGTATTATATTGTCATTAAGTAGTAAACTGATCCCCCACTAATTACTATTTATTAATATAATAATATAACGCCCTTCTTCTTCCTACAGCTATGGGTTGAATAGCAGGACAGATTAGGCTCTATAGATTTGGTTGGCAACCAGTCTACCGCAGAAAGCAATGGCAACCTACTGCGGGATAATCTTCTGCCCAGTCAGTCATGTCTCTTTCGAGACATGATCGCCCAAGCGTGTATCACGTATGGCACTTAAATGACTGACTATAATAGTTGGAAGCATAATCAAAGTTTCTACTGGTCATAAAGTGGGGGATCTGTTTTCTATTGTCATGAAGTAGTAAACGGATCCCCCACTAATTACTAATTAATATAATAATATAATCTACCTCTTCTTCCTACAGCTATGGGTTGAATAGCAGGACAGATTAGGTTCTATTGATTTGGTTGGCAACCAGTCTACCGCAGAAAGCAATGGCAACCTACTGTGGGTTAATCTTCTGACAAGTCAGTTGTGACTCTTTCGAGACATGATCAGCCAAAGTGTGTATCATGTATGGCACTCACCCATTAGTCAGTGACAAGGACAAACAAAAGTCTAATAGCTGCAACAGATTCATACTTATTTATGGCACTTAAAAGACTGAATAAAATAGTTGGAGACATGATTAAGGTTTCTACTGATCATAAAGTGGGGGATCAGTTTTCTATTGTTTTAAAGTACTAAATTGATCCCCCACTAATTACTACATAATAATATAATTCATTTCTTTCTCCTCTTGCTATGAGTCAAATAACAGGACAGATTGGGTTCTATAGTCTTGGTCGGCAACCAGTCTACTGCAGAAAGCAATGGCAATATTACTGCGGGATAATCTTCTGCCCAGTCAGTCATGTCTCAAAAGAGACATGATCGCCCAAGCGTGTATCACGTATGGCACTTAACCGAGTGACCATGAGTTCGTTTTGAAAGCTTTCTTCTCTCTGCTTGACTGGTTCTTCGTTGAACCATGCGGCATTTCTTCAGTTCTTCAGAAAAATTCTTCAATCATTCCTTCTCCTCCGGATTTGCATTCTTTCCATTTTTCTTTAGATCTTTCTTCTCTTTCCTCAGTTCACCGAGTTTGCCTTCTTTCCGGTTGAAGCCTCTTACTTTCCTTTTACCCCCGAACATTTCAACACCAGCATCAGCTCCCCCCGCTTTGTTGATCCCTTCATTCTTCAGGTTAATTCACTGTAGATGTGTTTATCTTTCTATGCTGGCCACAACTTTACTGCCATATTTACGACGTTTCGAGCGTTGTACGCTCCCGCCTTCTTCAGTTACTAGGAATTTTGAACAGAACCCTTTATTACAATCACTGGGGTATATCATCATCATTCCATGTGCAATGCTACTTCTGGTAGCCAGGTAGTTACCTCCCTTTCACTTGACTCTTTAAGTTATTTGTTCAACACTGCTGTATCCTGGTATTGAACTTACAACCCTTTGGGTAAAGTCACTGGAACTAACCAACGTCTATATCCACTGGAGCATCAGCATGTTAATTTCTGGGACTTATAAACCTAATGTTTCAGTAACCAGAGTTCATATTGCAATCTTTGATGCTAATGATATGCTCTAGCACTTCGCATTACTGGTTCCCATATTGCATTAATTTCTATGCTTGACCGACTTCGGAGGTTTTTCTAGCCTAGCTTGGCGCTGATTCCTTAAGTTTACATAGTTTCTAGTGGTGTTCTTATCTCCAGCAAAAAAGAAACAAGTAAGAATACTGGACAAAATTAATCAAAAACTAATAAAAACTTCCTTGTCAGTCGCTTTTAACGAAGCATGATTAAGAGAAAGATTGCTGATCATATATATATATATGTATATATATATATAGTCATCCGCAGACAGATCTGTTTCGCTGCATCACAGCTCATCAGTATGGTTACACATCCGATTGATTTTACTCAGGATTGAAACCCGACCGAATGGCGTCAGTCGGCGATTCTTCCTCTGAGCTATTGGCGCTATGTAGAAGTTATATATATATATATATATATATATATATATATATATATATATATGAATGAATGAATAAGGAACGAAGATATTTCCAATGCTTAAAACTAATTCAAAACTGCTCAATATAAAAATAAAGAAATGAATATTTATTATAAATTATACTTTAGAACATGTACAAATTACAATCTACTACAAAATTGAACATTTTGTTTTGACATTAAAAGCACAACATCTCATCAGGTAGTTAATAATAAGGTAATAAACGTTATATTTTTTAAAAAATTATGAAAATTCCCTTCCTCTTATTATATATATATATATATATATATATATATATATATATATACAGAGAGAGAGAGAGAGAGAGAGAGAGAGGGATTTTTTTAATTTTTTATTTGGAGGGTTATGTTTTGGAAAGTTCTAAAAACTAGAAAACTATGAAAATTAGTTATTTATGCACTAGGAATATGTATAACATTATTAGTTCTCATAATAAGCAAGTCTGACGAAATCTGTATGGAAAAAAAAGCTATATATATATATATATATATATATATATATATATATATATATATATATTATGCTCTTATTACGACTGAACTCTTTAAAGAAGAAAATTAAAAGTTCCCACTTCCGCAATTCATGCACTACTCTTCAACAATGAATTGAGTTCTTTCGGTGACTGGTATCTGTATATACCGCTTATATATAACACACTAAAATTTCCCTTCTTGATTCAACACGCCTATGGGTTAGAGGTTCGCGGTGAAAAAATCGGGTTATAAAAGGAGTGGTCCGATTTTAATCAATTTAATACACTCATAGACAAAGACATAAGAAACGATATTCAGAATTTTGAAGGTTGCAGTTCTTACAATAGCACAGAAAATCGATAATGTATATATAAAAGGCATGATGTTTGTGTGTGTGTCTGTTTATCTGCCTGTATGTCTGTTTTTTTTTTCAGCCCTTTTATTTTAGTTTTTGCTTCGGGTTTGGCTCTAAGTAGGTATAAATGTAGTTCTTAGTCTCAGCCATGATACCATTTACGCAGAGGACCTATTAACCTTCAAAATTCAGTTTACGACGAAAAAACTTATTTGATATCGATACAAGGAAATGAAAATTTCACTTACATCCATTCATTTTTCTTTCAGTCTACGGTTTCGCTTTAACTGGAAACAACTATTGCTTTTTAGTCTTTTGTGCCAACGTCCAAAGAGTCTGAGCTCCAGGACCATGAATTAGTTTTAAAGCTTTCATTACACCTGAGCAAT
>JBBBDQ010003021.1:0-52906 GCA_037127315.1 Ascarosepion bandense | reverse complement strand
TATTATAATAGCTAGTTTTAATTTTCTTAATTCATATTAGTTATTTTTTTAAATTTATTATTATTTTCTTTTTATTCTTAGACTGAAATATTAATTCGAACACTTTATCCCTAATATTATCAAATAGTGACATCCCCTTCAGAGTTAGATTTAGGAAAATCAGACCCTGAAATTATAATAATAGTTTTATTATAATAGCTGGTTTTAATTTTCTTAATTCATATTAGTTATTTTTTAAATTTATTATTATTTTCTTTTATTCTTAGACTGAAATATTAATTTGAACACTTTATCCCTAATATTATTAAACTAGTGACATCCCCTTCAGAGTTTGATTTAGGAAAATCAGACCCTGAAATTATAATAATAGTTTTATTATAATAGCTAGTTTTAATTTTCTTAATTCATATTAGTTATTTTTTTAAATTTATTATTTTCTTTTTATTCTTAGACTGAAATATTAATTTGAACATCCCTAATATTATCAAACTAGTGACATCCCCTTCAGAGTTAGATTTGGGAAAATCAGACCTGAAATTATAATAATAGTTTTTATTATAATAGCTGGTTTTAATTTTCTTAATTCATACTAGTTATTTTTAAAATTTATTATTATTTTCTTTTTATTCTTAGACTGAAATATTAATTCGAACACTTTATCCCTAATATTATCAAACTAGTGACATCCCCTTCAGAGTTAGATTTAGGAAAATCAGACCCTGAAATTATAATAATAGTTTTATTATAATAGCTGGTTTTAATTTTCTTAATTCATATTAGTTATTTTTAAATTTATTATTATTTTCTTTTTATTCTTAGACTGAAATATTAATTCGAACACTTTATCCCTAATATTATCAAACTAGTGACATCCCCTTCAGAGTTAGATTTAGGAAAATCAGACCCTGAAATTATAATAATAGTTTTATTATAATAGCTAGTTTTAATTTTCTTAATTCATATTAGTTATTTTTTAAATTTATTATTATTTTCTTTTTATTCTTAGACTGAAATATTAATTTGAACACTTTATCCCTAATATTATTAAACTAGTGACATCCCCTTCAGAGTTTGATTTAGGAAAATCAGACCCTGAAATTATAATAATAGTTTTATTATAATAGCTAGTTTTAATTTTCTTAATTCATATTAGTTATTTTTAAATTTATTATTATTTTCTTTTTATTCTTAGACTGAAATATTAATTTGAACACTTTATCCCTAATATTATCAAACTAGTGACATCCCCTTCAGAGTTAGATTTAGGAAAATCAGACCCTGAAATTATAATAATAGTTTTATTATAATAGCTAGTTTTAATTTTCTTAATTCATATTAGTTATTTTTTAAATTTATTATTATTTTCTTTTTTATTCTTAGACTGAAATATTAATTCGAACACTTTATCCCTAATATTATCAAACTAGTGACATCCCCTTCAGAGTTAGATTTAGGAAAATCAGACCCTGAAATTATAATAATAGTTTTATTATAATAGCTAGTTTTAATTTTCTTAATTCATATTAGTTATTTTTTAAATTTATTATTATTTTCTTTTTATTCTTAGACTGAAATATTAATTTGAACACTTTATCCCTAATATTATTAAACTAGTGACATCCCCTTCAGAGTTTGATTTAGGAAAATCAGACCCTGAAATTATAATAATAGTTTTATTATAATAGCTAGTTTTAATTTTCTTAATTCATATTAGTTATTTTTAAATTTATTATTATTTTCTTTTTTATTCTTAGACTGAAATATTAATTTGAACACTTTATCCCTAATATTATCAAACTAGTGACATCCCCTTCAGAGTTAGATTTAGGAAAATCAGACCCTGAAATTATAATAATAGTTTTATTATAATAGCTAGTTTTAATTTTCTTAATTCATATTAGTTATTTTTAAATTTATTATTATTTTCTTTTTATTCTTAGACTGAAATATTAATTCGAACACTTTATCCCTAATATTATCAAACTAGTGACATCCCCTTCAGAGTTAGATTTAGGAAATCAGACCCTGAAATTATAATAATAGTTTTATTATAATAGCTAGTTTTAATTTTCTTAATTCATATTAGTTATTTTTTAAATTTATTATTATTTTCTTTTTATTCTTAGACTGAAATATTAATTCGAACACTTTATCCCTAATATTATCAAACTAGTGACATCCCCTTCAAGAGTTAGATTTAGGAAAATCAGACCCCTGAAATTATAATAATAGTTTTATTATAATAGCTAGTTTTAATTTTCTTAATTCATATTAGTTATTTTTTTAAATTTATTATTATTTTCTTTTTATTCTTAGACTGAAATATTAATTTGAACACTTTATCCCTAATATTATCAAACTAGTGACATCCCCTTCAGAGTTAGATTTAAGAAAATCAGACCCTGAAATTATAATAATAGTTTTATTATAATAGCTAGTTTTAATTTTCTTAATTCATATTAGTTATTTTTTAAATTTATTATTATTTTCTTTTTATTCTTAGACTGAAATATTAATTTGAACACTTTATCCTAATATTATCAAACTAGTGACATCCCCTTCAGAGTTTGATTTAGGAAAATCAGACCCTGAAATTATAATAATAGTTTTATTATAATAGCTAGTTTTAATTTTTCTTAATTCATATTAGTTATTTTTTAAATTTATTATTATTTTCTTTTTATTCTATGACTGAAATATTAATTTGTACACTTTATCCCTAATATTATCAAACTAGTGACATCCCCTTCAGAGTTAGATTTAGGAAAATCAGACCCTGAAATTATAATAATAGTTTTATTATAATAGCTAGTTTTAATTTTCTTAATTCATATTAGTTATTTTTTAAATTTATTATTATTTTCTTTTTATTCTTAGACTGAAATATTAATTCGAACACTTTATCCCTAATATTATCAAACTAGTGACATCCCCTTCAGAGTTAGATTTAGGAAAATCAGACCCTGAAATTATAATAATAGTTTTATTATAATAGCTGGTTTTAATTTTCTTAATTCATATTAGTTATTTTTTAAATTTATTATTATTTTCTTTTTATTCTTAGACTGAAATATTAATTCGAACACTTTATCCCTAATATTATCAAACTAGTGACATCCCCTTCAGAGTTAGATTTAGGAAAATCAGACCCTGAAATTATAATAATAGTTTTATTATAATAGCTAGTTTTAATTTTCTTAATTCATATTAGTTATTTTTTAAATTTATTATTATTTTCTTTTTATTCTTAGACTGAAATATTAATTTGAACACTTTATTCCTAATATTATCAAACTAGTGACATCCCCTTCAGAGTTAGATTTAGGAAAATCAGACCCTGAAATTATAATAATAGTTTTATTATAATAGCTAGTTTTAATTTTCTTAATTCATATTAGTTATTTTTTAAATTTATTATTATTTTCTTTTTATTCTTAGACTGAAATATTAATTCGAACACTTTATCCCTAATATTATCAAACTAGTGACATCCCCTTCAGAGTTAGATTTAGGAAAATCAGACCCTGAAATTATAATAATAGTTTTATTATAATGGCTAGTTTTAATTTTCTTAATTCATATTAGTTATTTTTTAAATTTATTATTATTTTCTTTTTTATTCTTAGACTGAAATATTAATTTGAACACTTTATCCCTAATATTATCAAACTAGTGACATCCCCTTCAGAGTTAGATTTAGGAAAATCAGACCCTGAAATTATAATAATAGTTTTATTATAATAGCTAGTTTTAATTTTCTTAATTCATATTAGTTATTTTTTAAATTTATTATTATTTTCTTTTTATTCTTAGACTGAAATATTAATTCGAACACTTTATCCCTAATATTTGCAAACTAGTGACATCCCCTTCAGAGTTAGCTTTATGAAAATCAGACCCTGAAATTATAATAATAGTTTTATTATAATAGCTAGTTTTAATTTTCTTAATTCATATTAGTTATTTTTTAAATTTATTATTATTTTCTTTTTATTCTTAGACTGAAATATTAATTCGAACACTTTATCCCTAATATTATCAAACTAGTGACATCCCCTTCAGAGTTAGATTTAGGAAAATCAGACCCTGAAATTATAATAATAGTTTTATTATAATAGCTAGTTTTAATTTTCTTAATTCATATTAGTTATTTTTTAAATTTATTATTATTTTCTTTTTATTCTTAGACTGAAATATTAATTTGAACACTTTATCCCTAATATTATTAAACTAGTGACATCCCCTTCAGAGTTTGATTTAGGAAAATCAGACCCTGAAATTATAATAATAGTTTTATTATAATAGCTAGTTTTAATTTTCTTAATTCATATTAGTTATTTTTTAAATTTATTATTATTTTCTTTTTATTCTTAGACTGAAATATTAATTTGAACACTTTATCCCTAATATTATCAAACTAGTGACATCCCCTTCAGAGTTAGATTTAGGAAAATCAGACCCTGAAATTATAATAATAGTTTTATTATAATAGCTAGTTTTAATTTTCTTAATTCATATTAGTTATTTTTTAAATTTATTATTATTTTCTTTTTATTCTTAGACTGAAATATTAATTCGAACACTTTATCCCTAATATTATCAAACTAGTGACATCCCCTTCAGAGTTAGATTTAGGAAAATCAGACCCTGAAATTATAATAATAGTTTTATTATAATAGCTAGTTTTAATTTTCTTAATTCATATTAGTTATTTTTTAAATTTATTATTATTTTCTTTTTATTCTTAGACTGAAATATTAATTCGAACACTTTATCCCTAATATTATCAAACTAGTGACATCCCCTTCAGAGTTAGATTTAGGAAAATCAGACCCTGAAATTATAATAATAGTTTTATTATAATAGCTAGTTTTAATTTTCTTAATTCATATTAGTTATTTTTTAAATTTATTATTATTTTCTTTTTATTCTTAGACTGAAATATTAATTTGAACACTTTATCCCTAATATTATCAAACTAGTGACATCCCCTTCAGAGTTAGATTTAAGAAAATCAGACCCTGAAATTATAATAATAGTTTTATTATAATAGCTAGTTTTAATTTTCTTAATTCATATTAGTTATTTTTTAAATTTATTATTATTTTCTTTTTATTCTTAGACTGAAATATTAATTTGAACACTTTATCCCTAATATTATCAAACTAGTGACATCCCCTTCAGAGTTTGATTTAGGAAAATCAGACCCTGAAATTATAATAATAGTTTTATTATAATAGCTAGTTTTAATTTTCTTAATTCATATTAGTTATTTTTTAAATTTATTATTATTTTCTTTTTATTCTATGACTGAAATATTAATTTGTACACTTTATCCCTAATATTATCAAACTAGTGACATCCCCTTCAGAGTTAGATTTAGGAAAATCAGACCCTGAAATTATAATAATAGTTTTATTATAATAGCTAGTTTTAATTTTCTTAATTCATATTAGTTATTTTTTAAATTTATTATTATTTTCTTTTTATTCTTAGACTGAAATATTAATTCGAACACTTTATCCCTAATATTATCAAACTAGTGACATCCCCTTCAGAGTTAGATTTAGGAAAATCAGACCCTGAAATTATAATAATAGTTTTATTATAATAGCTGGTTTTAATTTTCTTAATTCATATTAGTTATTTTTTAAATTTATTATTATTTTCTTTTTATTCTTAGACTGAAATATTAATTCGAACACTTTATCCCTAATATTATCAAACTAGTGACATCCCCTTCAGAGTTAGATTTAGGAAAATCAGACCCTGAAATTATAATAATAGTTTTATTATAATAGCTAGTTTTAATTTTCTTAATTCATATTAGTTATTTTTTAAATTTATTATTATTTTCTTTTTATTCTTAGACTGAAATATTAATTTGAACACTTTATTCCTAATATTATCAAACTAGTGACATCCCCTTCAGAGTTAGATTTAGGAAAATCAGACCCTGAAATTATAATAATAGTTTTATTATAATAGCTAGTTTTAATTTTCTTAATTCATATTAGTTATTTTTTAAATTTATTATTATTTTCTTTTTATTCTTAGACTGAAATATTAATTCGAACACTTTATCCCTAATATTATCAAACTAGTGACATCCCCTTCAGAGTTAGATTTAGGAAAATCAGACCCTGAAATTATAATAATAGTTTTATTATAATGGCTAGTTTTAATTTTCTTAATTCATATTAGTTATTTTTTAAATTTATTATTATTTTCTTTTTATTCTTAGACTGAAATATTAATTTGAACACTTTATCCCTAATATTATCAAACTAGTGACATCCCCTTCAGAGTTAGATTTAGGAAAATCAGACCCTGAAATTATAATAATAGTTTTATTACAATAGCTAGTTTTAATTTTCTTAATTCATATTAGTTATTTTTTAAATTTATTATTATTTTCTTTTTATTCTTAGACTGAAATATTAATTCGAACACTTTATCCCTAATATTATCAAACTAGTGACATCCCCTTCAGAGTTAGATTTAGGAAAATCAGACCCTGAAATTATAATAATAGTTTTATTACAATAGCTAGTTTTAATTTTCTTAATTCATATTAGTTATTTTTTAAATTTATTATTATTTTCTTTTTATTCTTAGACTGAAATATTAATTCGAACACTTTATCCCTAATATTATCAAACTAGTGACATCCCCTTCAGAGTTTGATTTAGGAAAATCAGACCCTGAAATTATAATAATAGTTTTATTATAATAGCTAGTTTTAATTTTCTTAATTCATATTAGTTATTTTTTAAATTTATTATTATTTTCTTTTTATTCTTAGACTGAAATATTAATTTGAACACTTTATCCCTAATATTATCAAACTAGTGACATCCCCTTCAGAGTTAGATTTAGGAAAATCAGACCCTGAAATTATAATAATAGTTTTATTATAATAGCTAGTTTTAATTTTCTTAATTCATATTAGTTATTTTTTAAATTTATTATTATTTTCTTTTTATTCTTAGACTGAAATATTAATTCGAACACTTTATCCCTAATATTATCAAACTAGTGACATCCCCTTCAGAGTTAGATTTAGGAAAATCAGACCCTGAAATTATAATAATAGTTTTATTATAATAGCTAGTTTTAATTTTCTTAATTCATATTAGTTATTTTTTAAATTTATTATTATTTTCTTTTTATTCTTAGACTGAAATATTAATTCGAACACTTTATCCCTAATATTATCAAACTAGTGACATCCCCTTCAGAGTTAGAAAATTTAGGAAAATCAGAACCCTTGAAATTTTTTAAATTTAATTAATTAGTTTTAAATTATTAATTTAGCTAGTTTTAATTTTCTTAATTCATTTTATTTTAGTTATTTTTTAAATTTATTATTATTTTCTTTTTATTCTTAGACTGAAATATTAATTCGAACACTTTATCCCTAATATTTGCAAACTAGTGACATCCCCTTCAGAGTTAGCTTTATGAAAATCAAACCCTGAAATTATAATAATATTTTTTTTCTTTTTTTTTTCTTACACGATTTTAGTTTCTCATTCCATTCTTGTGTTATAAAACTGTCAACAAATTACCCAGGTGTTGGTGGATGCAGGTGTTCTGAAGACATTGTTGTCAGTCTTTACGTAGCACAGTTTTCATTATTCGCACCTTCAGTAACTTTGAGATTTTTTCCGTTTCGTCAACAATATCGGCGTATCCCTCAAATCAAACCTTTCTGCCTCCTCGTTTTGTCGTGAAAAATTCCATGATGACAACTGAACGTCTTAGAAAGAATTTCCTCATAAAACACTAGATAAAAGCTTGCACTTATAAAAAGACTTAAAGCGTTGACCAATTGTACTTCTTGTGAATTTTCTGTTGGTGAACTGTCCATTAGATAATTGTCTTTCAGTAAACTGTCTGCACACAGTAATTTTGTGACAATTACTGCAGTCCATCGAGTAAATTTATTCTTCATATTCTACCTTATCACACACACACACACACACACACACACACACACACACACACACACACATTTATGAAATTATTTGTTTGAACATTATTTTTGATCGATACTTTTATTTAAGTAGATATTCTGTTTATAATCGAACAGTATATATATTTGTTTCTACCGGCCTGATTATTTACGACAAATTATTGTTACGAAAATGTGTGTCATTCGGCAGGTTTCAAACCTACTGCATGAAAATCTTTTGCCTAGTCAGTTATGAATAAAAAAAACTGATCAGCTAAGCATTGATTAAATATGACAGTTAACTGATTGACCTTTGGGAAAGGTATGAATCTGTCTTTTCTGCCTCCAGCTATGAGTTAAATAGCAAGACAGACTGGGCCCAATAGCCTTAGTTTGCAACCAGTCTATCGCAGAAAGAAAAGGCAACTTACTGGAGGAAAATCTTCTGCCTACTCGGTCATGAATCTAAAAAATACTGACCACCTAAAAGTGGATCACATATGACAATTGACTGACTGATCCTTGGGAAAGGCATGAATTCATCATTTCTTCCCCAGATATGGGTTAAATAGCAAAACAGCTATAGGTTAATGTTATGGGGAAACACACATATTCCTCAGATAATGGACTCTCCCTTCTATATTAATAAGAGTTAACAGGAAGTTCTTGGAGAGTTCATAGGAGTTCTTTGGACATCTATTGGAGTTCAGTAGAACTACTAGGCAGTTGATATTAGTCGGTAGTTAGGCGAATACTAAGGCGTCAGCTTTCAGTGGAAGATTACCAAGTTTCTAACATTTTGGGTATGTTAAGTTGATTAGCAACTGACATGGCACGATTATAACCTTCAGTGTGAAAACTACTTCACAACAGTTAAATAGACTAGTCAGTCATGAATCCAAAAAGACATGATCGCCCAAAGCATGTATCAAGCATGGCACACAACCGACTGACTAAAAGCAGCAAGTCCATTGTAATTTTTTGGCAATTTAGTCTTTTATTTTATACACAGGAAATTGGGTATTACTCTCAAAGAATATTTGTTGCCAGTTACATAAGAAAATACGGTTTGCAAGCCACAAAGATATTTATAAGCTTAATCTTTAACAATATGTCCTGTAGCAACACTTTGTAATGCGAACATAGGTGGCAAGTATCAAAGTCAGAAATGGAAAGGCGCCAGTGTCTTTGTATTTTTTATTATCATCGAGATATCTGAGAAGATACTAAATATTTTTCGAAGATGAGCTAATTTCCCTTCAAGACATATTCTTGGATCCAAAGATCAAAATGTTCAGTGTTCGCATTATGGGTTAAATCAGAATTCATTTCATACATACGTTAAATGACTTGATAAAAATGCTCAGCATATTCAGGGAAAGACGTTAGAGTAATCAAGAACCTCTACTAGCAGCAAACTGCCAGCATATGGACAGGAAACAAGTTCAGGATATATACCCAACGAATAGAAAGGGGTGTAAACAAGGGTGTGTCTTTTCATCAGGTCTATTCAGCTTATAAGCAAGACAATTCCGAGAGCCCTAGAAGTCAAGCAAAGATTCGTCATTGGTGGCCACAGTCTGAACAATACACAGATGATACAGTGCTGACAGCAAACATGGAAAGGAAACTACAAAACCTCCTACAAGGTTTACGACCTATCACGTAGAATACACCAGTTCTTGCTCGATCACCGAAGTTAAGCAACATTGTGCCTGGTCAGTACTTAGATGAGTGACCGCTTGGGAATACCAGGTGCTGTAAGCGTATAGTCACGGATATGCATTGTGGTGCAGTGGATATCAGCTCGAAAAGAGAAATCGGTGAGCTGAGTTTGAATTCCAGTTGAATACCCTGCATTCACTTAAGCACTGGTACCCTTGGGAAAGGTATTAATCTGTCCCTTCCCTCCAGTTATGAGTTAAATAATAAGGGTAGAACTTGGTAACCCCGCTCTTAAAAAAAAAACAAATCCCAATGAATCTTGATACTTAAAAAGAAAAATGTTGTACAAATAAAAAAAAATAACCTTACCCAAAGATCATTGGTTATGACCTTAAATCTAAACTTATTTATAAATGGAACGTTGTCTGTGTGTGTGTGTGTGTCTATGCGTGTATCCATTACCTATAGACTCCAAAATGGCTGAACCGATTTTCTTGAAAATTTACAGTTTTACTATAAGCGTCTGCAAGTGTTCTTAGCTAGGTTTTATGTCAAGGTACACCCGATAAATATTGAAAATCGATAATCGAAAAAATTGGGTTATAGAGGGAGTGGACTAATTTTAATCAAATTTGATACACTCATAGACATAAGAAACGATATTCAGAAGTTTCAAGGTTGCAGTTCTTACAACAGTGCATAAAATCGATAATATATATATATATATATATATACAAAAGGCAAGATGTTTGTGTGTGTGTCTGTTTATCTGTCTGTATGTCCTTTAAACATATCCACAATTTTTATCCGATTCCCACTAAACTTCACAAATAGGGTTGTGTCTGAGCTCCAGGACCATGGATTAGTTTTAAAGCTTTCATTACACCTGAGCAACACCGGGCTATACTACTTGTGATCCCATAAGGATTGATAGGTCGTTAAGCCTTGAAACAAACAAAAAACCTCCTACAAAAAGTCTCTGAAGAAGGTGGAAAGAAAAGATTAGAAATAAACTGCAAGAATGCAGAATGCATGGTTATCAGTAGAAAGAGAAACCCAAAATGCCAATTACAGGTGAGGGACTCTAAAATCAAGCAGGTACAGAAATTTAAATACCTGGGAAGTGTTCTAACAGAAGAGGAAAAGTGCATCACTGAGATCCGAAGGAGAATTGGCATGGCTAAGGATGATGAGTAGAGTATTGAGAGACAGGAAAATTTTACTAGAAACAAACAGAGTACTGGATTGCTATATGATGTCTGCTTTTCAGTATGACAGTGAATGCTGGACAATCTCCTCAAAAGAAAAGATGATGGAAAAATTTGAAGCAACCAAAATGTGGTTCTACAGAAGGATGCTGAGGATACGATCGACCAAACACGTGAGCAATAATGAGGTTTTAGAGAGGATGGAAACAAAAAGAAAACTAATACTTAGCACCAGAAAAAGACAGCTGAAGTTCCTTGGACATATAATGAAGAATGAGGGCTTAGAGAACCTGATACTCACAGGTCAGATAGAGGGAAAGTGAGATAGGGGAAAACAATGTGTTATATACTTGATGGGCTTGAGCAAGTGAATTGCAGGGCGAGGTTTGGGTGGAGAAAGCATGTTAAAAGCCACAAGTGATTGGGAGATGTTCGTCTACGTCCTGAAAGGACATGGCACATAGAAGAAAAGTTATAAATAACTAATCAGTACTAAGAAGAGGTGGATTCATAGCTAATCAGAATTTGATAAACAAATCAGAAATTATAATATGGATATAAAATGGGGGATCAATTTTACACTATAATAAATATATAAAATAATCCCTCACTTTATGGCCATGGCATTTCCTATGTGGTTCTACAGAAGGATGCTGAGGATACGATCTCGATTTATAGGCTAGAGCAATTGGATGGCAGAGCAAAGTTTGGGTGGGGTAACAGGAGAAAGAGTGCTAGGGATAGGAAGATGTGGAAGGCCATGATCACTTACAGCCTGAAGGAACACATGACATAGAAGAGTTATAAATAATTAATCAGTACTGAAAAGAGGTGGATTCATAGCTAATCAGAATTTGATAAACAAATAAGAAATTATAATATGGATATAAAATGGGGGATTAATTTAAACTATAATCAATACATAAACTGATCCCTCAGTTTATGGCCATGTCATTTCCTATACATTTATATTCTAGATTTATAGGCTAGAGCAATTGGATGGCAGAGCAAAGTTTGGGTGGGGTAACAGGAGAAAGAGTGCTAGGGATAGGAAGATGTGGAAGTCCATGATCGCTTACAGCCTGAAGGGAAACATGACATAGAAGAGTTATAAATAATTAATCAGTATTGAGAAGAGGTGGATTCATACATAATCAGAATTTGATAAACAAATAAGAAATTATAACATGGATATAAAATGGGGGATCAATTCTATATTATAATCAATATATGAACTGAACCCTTACTTTATGGTCATGTTAGTTTTTATGTTTTTTATTCTAGATTTGTGGGGTTGAGCAAGTGAATGGCATGGCAGGATTTGGTTTGGGGTGTTAAGAGCTACTAGGGATAGGGTGATGTGAAGGGCCATGATCGTCTATGTCCTGAAGGGACATGGCACACAGAAGAAGGGAAAGAAATTTCAGTATCAAAACAAATGATAAGTAACTGTTTTTACAACATACAAGAGCAGGTGAAATCTTAACCAAACTTTCACCATAACATATTGTTAGATTTGTTATATTGCCTTCTGCTCATGTGTATTTATAGCTGGTACTATTGTGGCTACATGATCAAAGATTGAACTAGATTGCACCAGTTTTCTAGCTACTGTGACAGTGTAAATATAGCCGCTCTGCTAGCAGTGTGCACCAAGGAGGAAGTAATACATTTATTATGAATGTAATGAAAGTAAAAAAGTGACATATTTATTATCAACTAGCAGTATAGCCCAGCGTTGTTCAGGTGTAATGAAAGCATTAAAACTAATCCATAGTCCTGGATCTCAGACTCCTTGTACATTGGCACAAAAGACTAAAAAGCAATAGTTGTTTCCAGTCAAAGTGAAATTGTAGCTTGAAAGAAAATTGACTGCATGTAAGACAAATTTTGATTTCCAGTATTGATGTCAAAAACGTTTTCCATTGCAAACTGAATTTTGAAGGCTAAATAAGTCCTCTGAGTAAATGGTATCATGAATGAGATTAAGAACTACAATTATACCTACTTAGAGCAAAACTCGAAGCAAAAACCAAAATAAAAGGGTTGAAAACCTGATTTTCATCAGACCTGATAGGATACCGGGGTCAAATAAGTCATCTAAGGATAAACTAACCCATGTAAATCCATGAAAACTTATCGTATCCATCAGGAGTAAAATTGGAGAAAATGAGCCATATTGATGGCTGAATATCAGTTTTTGATCAGATTCAATGGAATATCGAGGGTATCAATTTCTGATACTGGGGAAAATGAGTTGTCAGAGAAGATCTACTAATGTTTGAGACTAAAAACTATAATTTTACCAAGTTAGAGCAAATTCTGCAGCAAGAACCACGATAAAAGGGCTGAAATCCTGATCTTGATCAGACCTGAATGGATATCGGGGTATTGATTTCCGATATCAGGGAAAAAAATCGGAAAAAATTAGTAGCTGATGATCTGAAGCCTAAAGAATATTTGTGTGAAGTTTGGTGAGAATCGGATAAAAATCGTGGATTTGTATAAAGAACATACAGACATACAGACAGACAGACAGACAGACAGACACATAGAAAAGCATCTTGCCTTTTATATATATAGATATAATAAAAGAAGGAAAAGTGACACATTATGAATGTAATAAAAGAAGAAAATGTAACAGATTTATTATGAATGTAAATGTATGAAAAAGTGACTTATGTTACAAAAGTAGGAAAAGTGACGTATTTATTATGAATGTAACAAAAATAGGAAATGGGTAACATAAAATGTCATAAATAAGGAATTTTATTTTTATTACTTTTTAACAAGTAATAAAATAGGACATTTTTTATTATTTGTTACAAATGTAATAAATCATCCTAAGTGTAACACATCTATTTTATCAATGTCACAAACATATAAAGGTGACACTTGTAACACATACAACAAAACCCTGAAACAGATAAAAAATAACATATTTCTCACAAATATTTAAAAAAAAAGGTCATTAGTAACATATCTGTTACAAATTCTGAAATATATTATACATGTCTCATTAATCTATTTACATTTGACATGAGGCTTATGGCCTATCACGTTGAATACACCGGTTCTCGCTCGATCACCAAAGTTAAGCAACGTTGAGCCAGGTCAGTAATTAGATGGGTAACCGCTTGGGAATACCAGGCACTATAAGCATTTAGTGATGGATGTACGTTGTGGTGCAGTGGATATCGACTCGGAAAGAAAGAGAAATCGGTGAGCCGAGTTCGAATTCCAGTTGAATACCCTGAATTCAGTTAAGCATTGGTACCCTCGGGAAAGGTATTAATCTGTCCCTTCCCTCCAGTTATTGGTTAAATAACAAGGGTAGGACTTGGGGACCCTGCCCTTAAAAACAAATCCCAATGAATCTTGATACTCGAAAAGAAAAAGTATTACTAGACACAAAACTTACATAAAAACAACAATAAATTGTTGAAAAGGAAAATGTATTACCAGCAATAAATAAATAAAATTTAGTTAGCAATAAATGACCCGCCGAGGTGTTGATATGCCATAAAACCAAAACAACCAACCAACCAACATTTGTCATGAAGCTATTAATTTACAGTGTGTGGCGTCTTAGATTTTCTGTTTGCTAATGCAGTTTAACTTATCTGTGAATAGTGGACCTCAAACAAGAGAGCATTAAGGTAGATCATCTTCAAGTAAGATTCTTTGTCCTATCTCATATCTCAATCGATGGATTTTTTGAGAAGTGTTCTTTCATGTTTTTCTCTTTTAGAATTAATGTTGATGAATCATTGGTTTCCCCACTTTAACCTCACGACCAGATTAAAATGTAAAGAGAACATTTTACTTTAATATTAGGTTTCCATTAATTTCATAACCAAAAAGGTAAGGTTTTCTACCAATGCTGTTTTTTTTTTCTTTTACTTTGTTCCTGTAGTATCTATAGTTAAGTTTTGCATAATGCAGCTTGTGGAGACATAATCCTAAATGGATTCATTTTGAATTCCGAATCATGGACTCTTAGCTTTTCTTCAAATGATAACGAACATGCTATCTCTGTAAACCTTGTTCTTTTTATAGAAAACTCTTGATATATCTACCTTTTCTGGGCTTTTAACGTGAATATACAGTATATGGTATTCCAAAAGCTTTTGGCAGCAATTCATTTCTTGACTTTTTTTTCACTTCTTTTTTTCTTTCTCTTTCTTGTTTCTATTGTTTTATTCTCTTTCCCTCTCTTTTCTTTTTTTATTATTTTTACTTTCTTTCTTGCATTTTCTCCTTGTTTTATTCTATTTTATTTTATTTTCCCTTTTCTCTTTTGTTTTTTCTTTCTTTTCTTTCTTTTCTAGATTCACTTCTACTTGTTCCTTTTTCCTTTGTCTCTTTTTCCTCTTTCTTCTTCTTTTCTGTTTCTCTTTTTTTCTCTTTCTTTAATTTTTCTTTCTTTTTCTTTTTGTTTCTCTCTTTTTTTTATTTTTCTCTACTTCTTTTCAGTTTCTCTTTTTTTATTTTTCTATTTCTTTTTTGTTTCTCTTTTTTATTTTTCTCTTTCTTTTATTTTTCTCTTTCTTTTTCACTTTCTTTTTCTCTTTCTTTTCTCTCTCTCTTTGTTTTTCTCTTTCTTTTCTCTCTCTCTCTTTGTTTTTCTTTTTTCTCCTTTGTTTTTCTCTTTCTTTTCTCTCTCTCTCTTTGTTTTTCTTTTTTCTCCTTTGTTTTTCTCTTTTTTGTTTTTCTTTGTTTTTCTCTTTCTTTTTTCTGTTTCTTGCTATTTAATTTCCTCTCTTTCTTTTTCTCTTTCATTTATTTTTCTTACTTTTTCTCTTTGTTTCTCTCTTTCTTTTATTTTTCTCTTTCTATTTCTTTTCAGTTTCTCTTTCTTTCATTTTTCTCTTTCTTTTTCTCTTTCTTTTCTGTTTCTCTTTGTTTTTTTCTTTTCTTTTTTCTGTTTCTGTTTCTCGTTATTTCATTTCTTCTCTTTGGTTTTCTCTTTGTTTTTCTCTTTCTTTTTTCTTTTTCTTTCTTACCAGTTTTTCGTTCTCTTATTTTCCATTTGCTCACATCTTGTCTCTCTTAATTTTTTGCATATTGCCAGTTTTCTTTCATTTTTCTTTATCTATTCGTTGTGCGTTGTGGTGCAATGGATATCGGCTCGGAACGAGAAATCGGGGAACCGAGTTCGAATTCAAGTTGAATTCCTTGCATTCACTTACACGCAAATACCCTTGGGAAAGGTATTAATCCGTCTCTTCCCTCCAGTTATGGGTTAAATAATAGGACAGATTGGGTTCTATAGCCTTGGTCGGCAACCAGTCTACCGTAGAAAGCAATGGTAACCTTTCGAGACATGATTGCCCAAAGCATGTATCACGCATGGCACTTAACTGACTGACTGATTCATTGTTGTCATATATTTCTTCATTTTTTCCCTTTTTCTTCTTTTTTTTTTTTTACCTTTTTATAACCACTTTAATTTCCTTCTTGTTTCCTCCCAGAGAGTAGTTGTTTTCAATTTTGTTCAATTTTTCCTTCCTTCACGAATCTTTACTTTATTCCTTTTTTTTCTTTCTTTTTTCTTTCTTTTTCTTTCTTTTTTTCTTTCTAGATTCACTTCTACTTGTTCCTTTTTCCTTTGTCTCTTTTTCCTCTTTCTTCTTCTTTTCTGTTTCTCTTTTAACTTTAATCTAATACCTTCAGTTTTTTCCCAAAGTATAAACCTACAATTTTGTTCAAATTTAGTTCCTGCCTTCCTTCTTGTCATCCTTCCTTCCTTCCTTCCTTCCTTCCTTCCTTCCTCCCTTCCTTCCTTACTTCTCTAATCTTTACTTCTTTCTGTCTTAGTTTTTTTCTCTCAAGACCACTTTAAACTCATACACTCAATTTTTTCCAAAAATATAATTGCTACAAATTTGGTAAAAATTCCTTCCAGCCTCCTCCCTTCCTTCCTTCCTTCCTTCCTTCCTTCCTTCCTTTAGTCTTTACTTCTTTCTCTCTTAACTTTTGTCGTTTAAGACCTCTTTGATTTCATTCATGGGTTTCTTTCCAAATTTGTTCAATTTTCCTTCCTTCCTTCCTTCCTTCCTTCCTTCCTTCCTTCCTTCCTTCCTTCCTTCTTTCTTCAGTCTTTCCTTCTTTCTTTCATTCTTTTGTTCTTTCCTTCTAATCATTTATTTTTTTCAGTACTTTTTCCTTCCCCATTTCTTCTTTTTCCTAATTTTCTCTTCTAATTTTTTCCTCATCTCCCCATCCTTTCTTCCTTTTTTCTTTTTTTCTTTCTATACGCTCGTTCTTTAGTTCTACCTACTGCCTCTTTATTCCCCTCACTTAATTCTTTTTTCTGAATCCTTCTTTCCTTTCCAGCACTTCCTTCTAACTTCCAACAACATCATCATCGCAGTCTCAGATTTCCTCACAGCCATTTTCCCAAAGTCTCTCTTTTATCTTGTTAACAATTCATCGTTCCACATAGATATTTTTGGAATATTCAAATTGTAATGCTGTCCCACAATTTCCCATCCCTTCTTTATTATTTGGTAGCCATTTTACTCTTTATTGATTTAAAAAGCAATGTTTTCTACTACGCCATCCACGTCAAGGCAATTAATTCCTTCACTCTGATTCAGCCTCTGCCAAGTCATTCAGTTTTTATCATTATTTTATCAAATGCCATCTTTAGACTGGCACATTAATTTTTGAAACTGGTGATTATTTTTCATTCTATAGAATACTATGATGCTGTCTTATTTAGAAATTGACCATTGCTTTTGAAATAGCTTTGTTGCTATTGGTGAAAATATGGAAAACAATTTGGTTTGGAGGAATTTAAGAGTGAAAAGTATAATAAATGAGGTAGGGTTTATTACAAGTTCAAGTCCATAGGATTTCACAAAGTTATCACACTATTGACAAAATCGTCTTGCAGAAAACAGATAAATAAATAGATACGAAGAAGCTAAAACAGAAAAATTTTTTTTTTCTGATATTACCACTAATGAATTTATATCTTTTTATTGTATTTTTAAATGTCCTAAGTTCTCTGCTTTTTGAATAATTCCCATGTTTGTGTATGTGATTTCATCATTAAAAAAAAATAATGCCAAAGTGATTTAGTTTTATACAATGTAACAAATGAATGTATCTACAGTATTTACATTATTCAGACTATTGTCCTCATCTTTGTTACCATTTGTACGACGTTCAATAAAACACTATTTGCCTATATTTCTGAGATGAGGTAGTATTTACAGTATTTACATTATTCAGACTATTGTCCTCATCTTTGTTACCATTTGTACGACGTTCAATAAAACACTATTTGCCTATATTTCTGAGATGAGGTAGTATTTACAGTATTTACATTATTCAGACTATTGTCCTCATCTTTGTTGCCATTTGTACAACATTTAATAATAGATCATTCTATTTGTCTATATTTCTGAGATGAGGTAGCATTTACAGTATTTACATTAGTTCAGACTATTGTCCTCATCTTTGTTGCCATTTGTACGACATTTAATAATAGATTATTCTATTTGTCTATATTTCTGAGATGAGGTAGTATTTACAGTATTTACATTATTCGGACTATTGTCCTCATCATTGTTGCCATTTGTAGGACGTTTAATAATAGATCATTCTATTTGTCTATATTTCTGAGATGAGGTAGTATTTACAGTATTCGGACCATTGTCCTCATCTTTGCTGCCATTTGTAGGACATTTAATAATAGATCATTCTATCTGTCTATATTTCCGAGATGAGGTAGTATTTACATTATTCGGACAATTGTCCTCATCTTTGTTGCCATTTGTACAACATTTAATAATAGATCATTCTATCTGTCTATATTTCTGAGATGAGGTAGTATTTACAGTATTCGGACCATTGTCCTCATCTTTGCTGCCATTTGTAGGACATTTAATAATAGATCATTCTATCTGTCTATATTTCCGAGATGAGGTAGTATTTACATTATTCGGACAATTGTCCTCATCTTTGTTGTCATTTGTACAACATTTAATAATAGATCATTCTATCTGTCTATATTTCTGAGATGAGGTAGTATTTACAGTATTCGGACTATTGTCCCCATCTTTGTTGTCATTTGTATGACGTTTAATAATAGATCATTCTATTTGTCTATATTTCTGAGATGAGGGAGTATTTACAGTTTTTACATTATTTGGACTATTGTCCTCATCTTTGTTGCAATTTGTGCGATGTTTCAGCTGCTGAAAACTCCAGCCTTCTTCAGGTGCTAAGAAATTCAGACTGAACCCTTTATTACAATCGTTGGGGTATATTATTCTCATCACTTGCGTAGCAATGCCTTGATTGGAAGTCATGAGTTATCTCCCTCTAACCCTGCAAGTTACTTGTTCCCCACTGCTGTAGTGTGGTATTGAACTCACAACTCTTTGGGTCAAGTCACAGGAACTAACCAATGTCTATATTCACTGGGGCACATTTTCTTAAGGAGTCATGGCCCAGTGGATTACAGAGGGTTACAGCAGACTTCTCTCTTGATCCTACTCATAGCTCGATGCGACACAGGTGCTTTCTTATGAATTTTCCCTTTGTCAAAACATCCATTGCAAAGGTCAGGGTTAGTAACAAATTTTTTAATTGTACGATGATCATAGTCTAATTCTTTGGCTATTTCTAAGGTAGATATCTTATTATGAATCCCTTGGAGAATTTTAGACTTATCAGCTTGGTTCAAAGCACCTTTCTGTCCCATCTTGCATATAAAGTTGGCACGCTGAAACAGGCTGCAAGTCACCAAAATGGCTGCAGTTTGTTTACTATTGTGTAGATTAGCTTAGAATTTTAGATCTGTGTATGTGTTAGTGTTGCCATATAACGTGGCAAGTTTCACTAATTTTATTAAAAACTATCGGAGTTAGAACAAAAAAATAAATTTGCATATAATTCTGGCACGCCGTGTAGTCAAATAACATAAATACTGTAAATACTACCCCATCTTAAAAATATAGATCAGTCAGTCAGTTAAGTACCATACGTGATACATGCTTGGGTGATAATGTCTCGAAAGAGACATGACTGACTGGGCAGAAGATTATCCCGCAGTAGTTTGCCATTGCTTTCAGCGGTAGACTGGTTTCTGACCAAGGCTATAGAACTCAATCTGTCCTGCTATTTAATGCATAACTGGAAGGAAGAGATGGATTAATACCTTTCCCAAGGGTATTTGCACGTAAGTGAATGCAATGGATTCAACTGGAATTCGAACTCAGCTCCCTGGTTTCTCGTTCCGAGCTGATATCCACTGTACCACAACGCACATCCTAAACATATAAATAAATACCCCAAAAATAGATTCATATTGCTACACACCACTGCAAATGACCTAATCTGAAGAAAAAATAAAAATCAATTACTCCCTTAATTGGAGTAGATAGACTAAACTATCGCCCGGTTCACACTCCACCCGCGTCTATTGAACAGGTGAAGAATCTCATCCCTTGTTCCCTGTTTAGGATGTGGTTTCTGGCTTTCTCTTTTTCAATCTTTTCACTCTTACATAGCCCCCTGCACATCAGTGGCGTTACCGCCTTTCTTGAGGTGATATGATTAAAAAAAAAAAAAAAAAAAAAAACTACCTGTCACTCCAGTGTCTAAAACTGACTGTATAGTAATGGAAAGGAAACTAAAACAGTTGTTTTGATTAATTTGCACAAGGGTGTATGTCTTTCTGCCTTTAATTGGTACTGTCTTAACCACGCAACCATGAATAGCCTCTTGATCAGACGAGGTTTTTATCATGCTTATATAACACAATTTTCGAACTACTGTAAACAAACCATATCTGCTCTGAAATGTATCGTAATGTTAACAAATGTAAACATGTTACAGAAATTAACGAATTTTAACGAAACTTGGTTATAAGCAACCGACAATTTGTAATGAATTATATATGTGTGTGTGTGTGTGTGTGTGTGTGTGTGTGTGTGTGTGTGTATTGATATATGCATCTGATGATTGCATAATGCATGTAACTTTTAGTCATGCCACCATAATAAAATCTTCTTTGTTGATTATCTTTAATGAAACATGCTTAAAAGAAAGATTGCTGCCCAAATATACCCTAACACACATATATATATATATGTAGATATATATATGGATGTGTGTGTGTGTGTGTATTGATATATGCATCTGATGACTGCGTAATGCATGTAACTTGAAGTCATGCCACCAACAGAAATTAATATGTATTTTTATTAGGATATATATATATATATATATATATATATATATAATTGGAGTAGATAGACTAAACTATCGCCCGGTTTACACTTCACCCATGTCTATTGAGCAGGTGTAGAGGCTCATCCCTTGTTCCCTGTTTAGGATGCGGTTTCCGGTTTTCTCTTTTTCAATCTTTTCACTCTTTTCTTTATTTTTTTCAATTGGAGTGGATAGACTAAACTATCGCCCGGTTTACACTCCACCAACGTCTATTGAACAGGTGAAGAGGCTTATCCCTTGTTCCCTGTTTAGGATGCGGTTTCCGGTTTTCTCTTTTTCAATCTTTTCACTCTTTTCTTTATTTTTTTTCAATTGGAGTGGATAGACTAAACTATCGCCCGGTTTACACTTCACCCACGTCTATTGAACAGGTGAAGAGGCTCATCCCTTGTTCCCTGTTTAGGATGCGGTTTCCGGTTTTCTCTTTTTCAATCTTTTCACTCTTTTCTTTATTTTTTTTCAATTGGAGTGGATAGACTAAACTATCGCCTGGTTTACACTTCACCCACGTCTATTGAACAGGTGAAGAGGCTCATCCCTTGTTCCCTGTTTAGGATGCGGTTTCTGGTTTTCTCTTTTTCAATCTTTTCACTCTTTTCTTTATTTTTTTTCAATTGGAGTGGATAGACTAAACTATCGCCTGGTTTACACTTCACCCACGTCTATTGAACAGGTGAAGAGGCTCATCCCTTGTTCCCTGTTTAGGATGCGGTTTCCGGTTTTCTCTTTTTCAATCTTTTCACTCTTTTCTTTATTTTTTTTTAATTGGAGTAGATAGACTAAACTATCGCCTGGTTTACACTTCACCCACGTCTATTGAACAGGTGAAGAGGCTCATCCCTTGTTCCCTGTTTAGGATGCGGTTTCCGGTTTTCTCTTTTTCAATCTTTTCACTCTTTTCTTTATTTTTTTTCAATTGGAGTGGATAGACTAAACTATCGCCCGGTTTACACTTCACCCACGTCTATTGAACAGGTGAAGAGGCTTATCCCTTGTTCCCTGTTTAGGATGCGGTTTCTGGTTTTCTCTTTTTCAATCTTTTCACTCTTTTCTTTATTTTTTTTCAATTGGAGTGGATAGACTAAACTATCGCCCGGTTTACACTTCACCCACGTCTATTGAACAGGTGAAGAGGCTCATCCCTTGTTCCCTGTTTAGGATGCGGTTTCTGGTTTTCTCTTTTTCAATCTTTTCACTCTTTTCTTTATTTTTTTTCAATTGGAGTGGATAGACTAAACTATCGCCCGGTTTACACTTCACCCACGTCTATTGAACAGGTGAAGAGGCTTATCCGTTGTTCCCTGTTTAGGATGCGGTTTCTGGTTTTCTCTTTTTCAATCTTTTCACTCTTTTCTTTATTTTTTTTCAATTGGAGCAGATAGACTAAACTATCGCCCAGTTCACACTCCACCCACGTCTATTGAACAGGTGAAGAGGCTCATCCCTTGTTTCCTGTTTAGGATGCGGTTTCCGGTTTTCTCTTTTTCAATCTTTTCACTCTTTTCTTTATTTTTTTTCAATTGGAGTGGATAGACTAAACTATCGCCCGGTTTACACTTCACCCACGTCTATTGAACAGGTGAAGAGGCTCATCCCTTGTTCCCTGTTTAGGATGCGGTTTCCGGTTTTCTCTTTTTCAATCTTTTCACTCTTTTCTTTATTTTTTTTCAATTAGAGTGGATAGACTAAACTATCGCCTGGTTTACACTTCACCCACGTCTATTGAACAGGTGAAGAGGCTCATCCCCTGTTCCCTGTTTAGGATGCGGTTTCCGGTTTTCTCTTTTTCAATCTTTTCACTCTTTTCTTTATTTTTTTTCAATTGGAGTGGATAGACTAAACTATCGCCCGGTTTACACTCCACCCACGTCTATTGAACAGGTGAAGAGGCTTATCCCTTGTTCCCTGTTTAGGATGCGGTTTCCGGTTTTCTCTTTTTCAATCTTTTCACTCTTTTCTTTATTTTTTTTCAATTGGAGTAGATAGACTAAACTATCGCCTGGTTTACACTTCACCCACGTCTATTGAACAGGTGAAGAGGCTCATCCCTTGTTCCCTGTTTAGGATGCGGTTTCCGGTTTTCTCTTTTTCAATCTTTTCACTCTTTTCTTTATTTTTTTTCAATTGGAGTGGATAGACTAAACTATCGCCCGGTTTACACTTCACCCACGTCTATTGAACAGGTGAAGAGGCTTATCCCTTGTTCCCTGTTTAGGATGCGGTTTCTGGTTTTCTCTTTTTCAATCTTTTCACTCTTTTCTTTATTTTTTTTCAATTGGAGTGGATAGACTAAACTATCGCCCGGTTTACACTTCACCCACGTCTATTGAACAGGTGAAGAGGCTTATCCGTTGTTCCCTGTTTAGGATGCGGTTTCTGGTTTTCTCTTTTTCAATCTTTTCACTCTTTTCTTTATTTTTTTTCAATTGGAGCAGATAGACTAAACTATCGCCCAGTTCACACTCCACCCACGTCTATTGAACAGGTGAAAGAGGCTCATCCCTTGTTTCCTGTTTAGGATGCGGTTTCCGGTTTTCTCTTTTTCAATCTTTTCACTCTTTTCTTTATTTTTTTCAATTGGAGTGGATAGACTAAACTGTAGCCCGGTTTACACTTCACCCACGTCTATTGAACAGGTGAAGAGGCTCATCCACTTGTTCCCTGTTTAGGATGCGGTTTCCGGTTTTCTCTTTTTCAATCTTTTCACTCTTTTCTTTATTTTTTTTTCAATTAGAGTGGATAGACTAAACTATACGCCTGGTTTACACTTCACCCACGTCTATTGAACAGGTGAAGGAGCTCATCCCCTGTTCCCTGTTTAGGATGCGGTTTCCGGTTTCTCTTTTTCAATCTTTTCACTCTTTTCTTTATTTTTTTCAATTAGAGTGGATAGACTAAACTATCGCTGGTTTTACACTTCACCCACGTCTATTGAACAGGTGAAGAGGCTCATCCTGTTCCTGTTTAGGATGCGGTTTCCGGTTTTCTCTTTTTCAATCTTTTCACTCTTTTCTTTATTTTTTCAATTGGAGTGGATAGACTAAACTATCGCCAGTTTACACTCCACCCACGTCTATTGAACAGGTGAAGAGGCTTATCCCTTGTTCCCTGTTTAGGATGCGGTTTCCGGTTTCTCTTTTCAATCTTTTCACTCTTTTCTTTATTTTTTTTTCAATTAGAGTGGATAGACTAAACTATCGCCTGGTTTACACTTCACCCACGTCTATTGAACAGGTGAAGAGGCTCATCCCCTGTTCCCTGTTTAGGATGCGGTTTTCGGTTTTCTCTTTTTCAATCTTTTCACTCTTTTCTTTATTTTTTTTTCAATTGGAGTGGATAGACTAAACTATCGCCCGGTTTACCTCACACGTCTATTGAACAGGTGAAGAGGCTTATCCCTTGTTCCCTGTTTAGGATGCGGTTTCCGGTTTTCTCTTTTTCAATCTTTTCACTCTTTTCTTTATTTTTTTCAATTGGAGTGGATAGACTAAACTATGTACAGTTTACACTTCACCCACGTCTATTGAACAGGTGAAGGAGCTCATCCCTTGTTCCCTGTTTAGGATACGGTTTCCGGTTTTCTCTTTTTCAATCTTTTCACTCTTTTCTTTATTTTTTTTTCAATTGGAGTGGATAGACTATTATCGCCTGGGTTTACACTTCACCCACGTCTATTGAACAGGTGAAGAGGCTCATCCCTTGTTCCTGTTTAGGATGCGGTTTCCGGTTTTCTCTTTTTCAATCTTTTCACTCTTTTCTTTATTTTTTTCAATTGGAGTGGATAGACTAAACTATCGCCCGGTTTACACTTCACCCACGTCTATTGAACAGGTGAAGAGGCTCATCCCTTGTTCCCTGTTTAGGATGCGGTTTCCGGTTTTCTCTTTTTTCAATCTTTTCACTCTTTTCTTTATTTTTTTTTCAATTGGAGTGGATGAATAAACTATCGCCCCATAGTTTACACTTCACCCACGTCTATTGAACAGGTGAAAAGGCTCATCCCTTGTTCCTGTTTGGGATGCGGTTCCGGTTTTCTCTTTTTCAATCTTTTCACTCTTTTCTTTATTTTTTTCAATTGGAGTGGATAGACTAAACTATCGCCCGGTTTACACTTCCACCCACGTCTATTGAACAGGTGAAGAGGCTCATCCTTGTTCCTGTTTAGGATGCGGTTTCCGGTTTTCTCTTTTTCAATCTTTTCACTCTTTTCTTTATTTTTTTCAATTGGAGTGGATAGACTAAACTATCGCCCGGTTTTGCCCCACCCACGTCTATTGAACAGGTGAAGGCTCATCCCTTGTTCCCTGTTTAGGATGCGGTTTCCGGTTTCTCTTTTTCAATCTTTTCACTCTTTTCTTTATTTTTTCAATTGGAGTGGATAGACTAAACTATCGCCCGGTTCACACTCCACCCACGTCTATTGAACAGGTGAAGAGGCTCATCCCTTGTTCCTGTTTAGGATGCGGTTTCCGGTTTCTCTTTTTCCAATCTTTTTACTCTTACATAGCCACCTGCGCATCAGTGGTGTTATCACCTTGCTTGGGGTGATATGATTAAAAATATATATATATATATATATATATATATATATATATATATATATATTTGTGTGTGTGTGTGTGTGTGTGCGTGTGCATATCTGTATAAGTAGGGAATGCCTTTGAGACTCTGTGTGTGTGTGAGTGTGTGTGTGTGTGTGTGTGTGTGTGTGTTTTGTGTGCATATGTGTGTAAGTAGGGAATGCCTGATCCATAGACCACAAACATGTTTAAAAGAAAGATTGCTGCCCAAATATGCCCTAACATATATATATATATATATACATGCACCTGATGATTGCGTAATGCATTTTACTTGAACTCATGCAACCAACATAAAATAATATGTATTTTTATTAGTATATATATATATATATATAAATATAAGTACGTGTGTGTATTTGTGTGTGTGTATTTGTGTGCATATGTGTGTAAGTAGGTATATGTCTATTTGCCAAGAATAAGACATACTTTTTCCACCACATAAAATCATAAAATCAGCAATGAATGTCTCCGAGCCTGATCCACAAACCACGGCTCAGGCTTAGGCAATTCGAAACATGATCAGATCAAATGTTGAAGTTAGGAGATCAGATCAAAATCGATGCGGTTTAGCAAATGCAAGCTGCACTGATCGACAAATACCAAGACCATGGTTTTCAGCAAAAGAACAGAAAGATGTGCAGCAAACAGCAGCAGTGAAATCAGCAAAAAGCATCAAAGAAATAAATTTAAAAAATAATAAAGTCATTTTTTTCGTTATTTTCTCATGGAGCATATTTAAAATGTAAAGAAACTTACATCATAAGCTTACATATAAGCAATGCGGATTTAATAAAAAAAACAAGGGACCTTCAAGGCCAGTTGGCCAATTGATGTACTGTTTGATCCCATCAGAACATTTTCCTGAATCGATAAAAAAAAATAAACAGGCCTGAAGCAAGTTACTTGGAAAGATATAGTAAAAATTTATTAAAGTAAGGATCTAAAAATATGGCTACACATTTGGTGCAATGAATATCAGCACAGAATGAGAAATCAAAGATCCAAGTTCAAATTTCATCTGGGTTTGCTAGATTTACTAATATGCAAGAAAAAGTATAAATCCAGCTCCTCTCCCCCGGCTATGGGTTAAATAACAAAACATTGTGTCCCATTGGAAACCAATCTACCAAAGAAAGATATGGTAACCTACTGCAGAAAGATGTTATATCCAGTCAGTGATTGATCAAAAGAGACATGATTGCTTAAGCATGTATCACGTATAACACTTGACTGAATGAGCTGGATAAAAGAATTGAATAACAGGAAATATTGGGTTCTGTAGCTTTGGCTGGCACACAATCTACTACTGAAAGAAATGGCAAACTACGACAGAAAGATCTTCTGCCTAGGAAGTCATGCATCAAAAGAGACAGGATCACTCTAGCATGTATCAAATATTAATTTAAATTTATTCAAATTTCATCTGGGTTTGCTAGATTTACTAACATGCAAATACCCTTGAGAAAAGTATAAATCCATCCCGTCTCCCCCAGCTATGGGTTAAATAACTGGACAGACTGTGTCCTATTGGTAACCAATCTACCAAAGAAAGATATGGTAACCTACTGCAAGAAGATTTTCTGCCTAGTCAATCTTGGATCAAAAAAGACAGGATCATCCTAGTGCATATCATGTATGGAACTTAACTGATGACTTGAATAGCAGGGCTGATTGGGTTCTGTAGCCTTGGTTGTCAACCAGTCTACTGCAGAAAGAAACAGCAACCTACTGTGGGAAGATCTTATGCCTAGTTAGTCATGGACTGAAAAGACAGAACCAGTCAAGAGTGTGTCACATTAGGGCAGGCTGATTTTGGAAGTGTGCATTTGCACTCAATTTGAAATTTGGGGTTTCACATAATAAATAAAGACATGAATTATTTTTCTTCAGAATCATTACTGTTTTTTAATGAAAAAAAAATAGGTTCAAAATTCTTGGGTTGGAATTTCATTCTGGTAATCAGCAAAAGTCAGTTAAGTGCCATACGTGATACACGCTCTGGGCAATCATGTCTTGAAAGGGACATGACTGATATGGGCAGAAGATTATCCTGCAGTAGGTTGCCATTGCTTTCTGCAGTAGACTGGTTGCCGACTAGGGCTACAGAACCCAAATTATCCTACTATTTAACCCATAACGGGGGGAAGAAACAGATTTATACCTTTCCCAAGGGTATTTGTGCGCAAGTGAATGAAAGCAATTCAACTGGAATTCAAACTCGACTCCCCTATTTGTTGTTCCGAGTCAATATTTACTGCACCAAAATGCACAATTCAAATTCCAGTTGAATTCCTTGCATTTTATGTAATATCAGTTGTTTCCAATATAAGGAAACATTTGGCATTGATTGACTAAGCAGCCAGTACTACACAATTTATTCTTTTCTTTTGCTTTCTGGCCAGTGGACTTTCATCAAAGTGTAATATATTCTCCTCATCTCTAATGGTATTAGTAATATCAGTTGTTTCCTTATAAGGAAACATTTGGCATTGATTGACTAAGCAGCCAATACTACTCAATTTATTCTTTTCTTTTGCTTTCTGGCCAGTGGACTTTCATCAAAGTGTAATATATTCTCCTCATCTCTAATGGTATTAGTAATATCAGTTGTTTCCTTATAAGGAAACGTTTGGCATTGATTGACTAAGCAGCCAATACTACTCAATTTATTCTTTTCTTTTGCTTTCTGGCCAGTGGACTTTCATCAAAGTGTAATATATTCTCCTCATCTCTAATGGTATTAGTAATATCAGTTGCTTCCTTATAAGGAAACATTTGGCATTGATTGACCAAGCAGCCAATAATACTCAATTTATTCTTTTCTTTTGCTTTCTGGCCAGTGGACTTTTATCAAAGTGTAATATATTCTCCTCATCTCTAATGGTATTAGTAATATCAGTTGCTTCCTTATAAGGAAATATTTGGCATTGATTGACTAAGCAACCAATACTACTCAAATTATTCTTTTCTTTTGCTTTCTGGCCAGTGGACTTTCATCAAAGTGTAATATATATTCTCCTTATCTCTAATGGTAATATTAATATCAGTTGTTTCCTTATAAGGAAACATTTGGCATTGATTGACCAAGCAGCCAGTACTACTCAAATTATTCTTTTCTTTTGCTTTCTGGCCAGTGGACTTTTATCAAAGTGTAATATATTCTCCTCATCTCTAATGGTATTAGTAATATCAGTTGCTTCCTTATAAGGAAACATTTGGCATTGATTGACTAAGCAGCCAATAATACTCAAATTATTCTTTTCTTTTGCTTTCTGGCCAATGGACTTTCATCAAATTGTAATATATACTCTCCTCTGCTTTAATGGTTATAGCAATATCAGCTGTTTCTTTATCCGAAAATATTTGGCATTCATTGACTGAATACCTGGTACTACTCAAATTCTTCTTTTCTGCACTTCTTAGTCATTGAACTGTTAATGCTAAATAATTATGCTAAATAAGAAAACTTAATTAATCCAGAAAAGTTAATGAGAGTTTATTATACTAAACTTCTTCTTCTATGAGCCTTGTTCCTTCAGGACGCAAGCAATCATGGCTTTCCGCATCTCCCTATCCCTGTTGGCTCTTAGCTTGCCTTCTCTTGTTACACCTTGCAATCCTCGTTCCCTCATCCACCTGATTAGGTCCTTCAAATATGTTATCTATTGCTTTCCCCTGTCACTTTTTCTCTCTATCTGGCCTGTTAGTATAGTATCAGGTTCTCCAAGCCCTCCTTCCTCATTGCATGTCTTACGAACTTCAGCTGTCTCTTCCTGATACTCAGTATTTATTTCCTTTTTGTTTCCATCATTTCCAACGCTTCATCATTGCTCACATGCTCAATCCATGATATTTGCAGCATCCTTCTGTAGAACCACATTTCAGCTGCTTCATGGTTTTCCTTCATCTTTGATGATATTGTCCAGCATTCACTGCCATATTGAAGAAATGACATCACATAGCGTTCCAGTACTCTCTTCTTTGTTTCTAGTGAAATTGTCCTGTTTCTTAATACTCTTCTCAGTTCCTGGAGTGCATCCTTGTGCTTTTGGATCTCAGGAATATAAATGTATAGAAACTGCTGTGACCACAAAGTGAGGGGTCAGTTTATCTATTGATTGTAATATGGAACTGATCCACCACTTTATTTCCGCAGTATCCTTCTGTAGAAACACATTTCAGTTGCTTCAAGTTTTTCCTTCATCTTTGATGATATTGTCCAGCGTTCGCTGCCATATTGAAGAACTGACATCACATCGCAATCCAGTACTCTCTTCTTTGTTTCTAGCAAAATTGTCCTGTTTCTTAAAACTTTACTCAACTTCTGGAATGCTTCCTTCACCTTCTCTGTCGCACGTTCCATCTCCTGTTAGAACCCTTCCTAGGTATTTCAATTTTTGTACCTGCTTGATTCTAGTATCCCCGACCTGTATTTGGCATTTTGGGCTGCCCTTTTTGCTGATGACCAGGCATTTGGTTTTCGTGCAGTTTATTTGTAGTCTTTTCTTGTCACTATCTTCAGCTACCTTCTGTAGGAGAGTAAAACTAACTGTATTTTGTACACACTTACTTGTTTGCAATGTTTCCCAAATTTGTTTTCAATTCGTCAATTTATTTTAGAGGATGTGAAGGATGGAATAACGAATGCCATAAAATCTAAATCTATCTAAACTTATTTATAAATGGAACTTTGTCTCTGTGTGTGTGTGTGTGTGTGTGTGTGTGTGTGTGTCTGTTACCTATAGACTCTGAAACGGCTGAACCGATTTTCTTGAAAATTTACACAGTTGTACTATAAGCATCTGTAAGTGTTCTTAGCTAGGTTTTGTGTCGAGGTACCCCCGATAAATATCAAAAATCGATAATCGAAAAAATCGGGTTATAGAAAGAGTGGTCCGATTTTAATCAAATTTGATACACTCATAGACAAAGACATAAGAAACGATATTCAGAAGTTTCAAGGTTGCAATTCTTACAATAGTGCAGAAAACCGATAATATATATATATATATATATATATATATAAGGCAAGATGTTTGTGTGTGTGTGTGTGTGTCTGTTTATCTGCCTGTATGTCTCTATGTTTTTCAGCCCTTTTATTTTAGTTTTTGCTTCGGGTTTGGCTCTAAGTAGGTATAATTGTAGTTCTTAGTCTCAGCCATGATACCATTTACTCAGAGGACTTATTTAGCCTTCAAATTTCAGTTTACGACGAAAAAAACTTATTTGATATCGATACCAGGAAATCAAAATTTGACTTACATCCATTCATTTTTCTTTCAGTCTACGGTTTCGCTTTAACTGGAAACAGCTATTGCTTTTTAGTCTTTCGTGCTAACGTCCAAAGAATCTGAGCTCCAGGACCATGGATTAAAGCTTTCATTACACCCGAGCAATGCTGGGCTATACTGCTAGTGTATGTATATATATATATATATATATATATATATAGATAGATAGATAGATAGATATATTAGGTGCGATTGGTAAATTGTCGCAATTATTTTATTATTTCAAATATTCTTTAGGCTGAGCCTGAGCTCCAGGACCATGGATTAGTTTTAAAGCTTTCATTACACCCGAGCAATGCTGGGCTATACTGCTAGTCTTATATAAAGGTGACTTTGCTTTGTCAGCAGAATTTTCTGTTTCCTTCTACAGAACATATTTTCTGCTGCCTCCAGTTTCCTCTTCATTTGTGTTGCGACTGTCCAGCATTTAATGCCATGCAAGGGGATTGATATCACATAAAACTTCAGAATGCTTTTCATTGCTTCTCGTAAAGATTTCTTGTCCCATATAGCTCTTAAGAAATATTGTCCACTCTGCACATAACTGATCACAGCTCTCCACAATTTCCTCTCCTTTGTAGCCTTGTTACTTTTAATATTTTTCATTTTGGTATCTCTCCCAAACCTCACCCTTTTATTTATTTGCTCAAGCCCATCAAATATGTCTCAAGCTACTTTCCCCTGTCTCTGTTTTCCACTATCCATTTTGTGAGTATTAGATTCTCCAAACCCTCCTTCCTCATTATGCGTCACAGAAACTTCCTGATGCTAAGTTTAAGTTTTCTTCCCATTTGAGTCCTCTCCAACAGCTTGCCATTGCTCACATGCTCAGTTAATTTTGTTCTCGGCATCCTTATGTAGAACCACATTTCTGTTGCTTCAAGCATATTCTTCATCCTTGAAAAAAGATTTCCGACATTTACTGCCATATAGAAGCGCAGATATCACATAGCAGTCTGGCAGACATTTCTTTGTTTCCAATGAGATTTTTTTGTCTCTCAGTACTCTTATTAACTTTTGTGCTTATGGCATATCACATTGAATACACTGGTTTTCGTTTGATCACCAAAGTTAAGCATCATGATCCTAGTCAGTACTTAGATGGGTGACCACTTGGGAATACCAGGCGCTGTAAGCATTCAGTGATGGATGTGCGTTGTGGTGCAGTGGATGTTGGCTTGGAAGGAGAAATCGGTGAGCCGAGTTCGAATTCCAGTTGACTACTCTGCATTCACTTAAGCACTAGTACCCTTGGGAAAGGTATTAATCCATCACTTCCCTCCAGTTATGGGTTAAATAACAGGATGGGGCCTGGAGGCAACCCATCCAGTGTTGGTGTCACAATACAAACACTCTTGGTAGCCCTGGCAAAGCATCAAGTATTCAGCTTTTTGATAAGATTATGAATTTTGCTACAAATTGCACCAGGGTTCCAACTGCACAGGGAATACTGGTGGGGTGTAGTGAGTTCTATCTCAGCCAAGGCCGCAGGATGATGATTAACTTTTGAAATGTGTCCTTGGCCATGCCAATGTGTCGTCCAATTTCAATGTCGCACTTTCCATCCTCTGTCAGAACACTTGCCAGGTATTTAAATTTCTTTATCTGTTTTATTTTGGTTTCCCTGACCCGTAGGTGACATTTCGGGTCTTCTTTTTGCTGATTACCATACATTCAGTTTTCTTCATGTTTATGCTCACTCCTTTCTTCATGTCTATGCTCACTCCTTTCTTCATGTTTATCCTCACTCCTTTCTTCGTTTTTATGCTCACTCCTTTCTACATGTTTATCCTCACTCCTTTCTTCATGTTTATGCTCACTCCTTTCTTCATGTTTATGCTCACTCCTTTCTTCATGTTTATGCTCACTCCTTTCTGCATGTTTATGTTCAGTCCTTTCTTCATGTTTATGCTCACTCCTTTCTTCATGTTTATGCTCACTCCTTTCGGCATGTTTATGTTCAGTCCTTTCTTCATGTTTATGCTCACTCCTTTCTTCATGTTTATGCTCACTCCTTTCTTCATGTTTATGCTCACTCCATTCTTCATGTTTATGCTCACTCCTTTCTGCATGTTTATGTTCAGTCCTTTCTTCATGTTTATGCTCACTCCTTTCTGCATGTTTATGCTCACTCCATTCTTCATGTTTATGCTCACTCCTTTCTTCATGTATATGCTCACTCCTTTCTTCATGTTTATGCTCACTCCTTTCTTCATGTTTATGCTCACTCCTTTCTTCATGTTTATGCTCACTCCTTTCTGCATGTTTATGTTCAGTCCTTTCTTCATGTTTATGCTCACTCCTTTCTTCATGTTTATGCTCACTCCTTTCTTCATGTTTATGCTCACTCCTTTATTCATGTTTATGCTCACTCCATTCTTCATGTTTATACTCACTCCTTTCTTCATGTTTATGCTCACTCCTTTCTGCATGTTTATGCTCACTCCTTTCTTCATGTTTATGCTCACTCCTTTCTGCATGATTATGTTCAGTCCTTTCTTCATGTTTATGCTCACTCCTTTCTTCATGTTTATGCTCACTCCATTCTTCATGTTTATGCACACTCCTTTCTTCATGTTTATGCTCACTCCTTTCTTCATGTTTATGCTCACTCCTTTCTACATGTTTATGCTCACTCCTTTCTACATGTTTATGCTCACTCCTTTGTACATGTTTATGCTCACTCCTTTCTTCATGTTTATGCTCACTCCTTTCTTCATGTTTATGTTCACTCCTTTCTTCATGTTTATGCTCACTCCTTTCTGCATGTTTATGCTCACTCCTTTCTGCATGTTTATGTTCAGTCCTTTCTTCATGTTTATGCTCACTCCTTTCTTCATGTTTATGCTCACTCCTTTCTTCATGTTTATGCTCACTCCATTCTTCATGTTTATGCTCACTCCTTTCTTCATGTTTATGCTCACTCCTTTCTTCATGTTTATGCTCACTCCTTTCTGCATGTTTATGTTCAGTCCTTTCTTCATGTTTATGCTCACTCCTTTCTTCATGTTTATGCTCACTCCTTTCTTCATGTTTATGCTCACTCCTTTCTTCATGTTTATGCTCACTCCTTTCTTCATGTTTATGCTCACTCCTTTCTGCATGTTTATGCTCACTCCTTTCTTCATGTTTATGCTCACTCCTTTCTTCATGTTTATGCTCACTCCTTTCTGCATGTTTATGTTCAGTCCTTTCTTCATGTTTATGCTCACTCCTTTTTTCATGTTTATGCTCACTCCTTTCTGCATGTTTATGCTCACTCCTTTCTTCATGTTTATGCTCACTCCATTCTTCATGTTTATGCTCACTCCTGTCTGCATGTTTATCCTCACTCCATTCTTCATGTTTATGCTCACTCCATTCTTCATGTTTATGCTCACTCCTTTCTTCATGTTTATGCTCACTCCTTTCTGCATGTTTATGCTCACTCCTTTCTTCATGTTTATGCTCACTCCTTTCTGCATGTTTATGTTCAGTCCTTTCTTCATGTTTATGCTCACTCCTTTCTTCATGTTTATGCTCACTCCTTTCTTCATGTTTATGCTCAGTCATTTCTTCATGTTTATGCTCACTCCTTTATTCGTTTATGCTCACTCCTTTCTGCATGTTTATGCTCACTCCTTTCTTCATGTCTATGCTCACTCCTTTCTTCATGTTTATCCTCACTCCTTTCTTCGTTTTTATGCTCACTCCTTTCTACATGTTTATCCTCACTCCTTTCTTCATGTTTATGCTCACTCCTTTCTTCATGTTTATGCTCACTCCTTTCTTCATGTTTTATGCTCACTCCTTTCTGCATGTTTATGTTCAGTCCTTTCTTCATGTTTATGCTCACTCCTTTCTTCATGTTTATGCTCACTCCTTTCTGCATGTTTATGTTCAGTCCTTTCTTCATGTTTATGCTCACTCCTTTCTTCATGTTTATGCTCACTCCTTTCTTCATGTTTATGCTCACTCCATTCTTCATGTTTATGCTCACTCCTTTCTGCATGTTTATGTTCAGTCCTTTCTTCATGTTTATGCTCACTCCTTTCTGCATGTTTATGCTCACTCCATTCTTCATGTTTATGCTCACTCCTTTCTTCATGTATATGCTCACTCCTTTCTTCATGTTTATGCTCACTCCTTTCTTCATGTTTATGCTCACTCCTTTCTTCATGTTTATGCTCACTCCTTTCTGCATGTTTATGTTCAGTCCTTTCTTCATGTTTATGCTCACTCCTTTCTTCATGTTTATGCTCACTCCTTTCTTCATGTTTATGCTCACTCCTTTATTCATGTTTATGCTCACTCCATTCTTCATGTTTATGCTCACTCCTTTCTTCATGTTTATGCTCACTCCTTTCTGCATGTTTATGCTCACTCCTTTCTTCATGTTTATGCTCACTCCTTTCTGCATGATTATGTTCAGTCCTTTCTTCATGTTTATGCTCACTCCTTTCTTCATGTTTATGCTCACTCCATTCTTCATGTTTATGCACACTCCTTTCTTCATGTTTATGCTCACTCCTTTCTTCATGTTTATGCTCACTCCTTTCTACATGTTTATGCTCACTCCTTTCTACATGTTTATGCTCACTCCTTTGTACATGTTTATACCATCTTTCTTTCATGTTTATGCTCACTCCTTTCTTCATGTTTATGTTCACCTTTCTTCATGTTCATGCTCACTCCTTTCTGCATGTTTATGCTCACTCCTTTCTGCATGTTTATGTTCAGTCCTTTCTTCATGTTTATGCTCACTCCTCCTTTTTCATGTTTATGCTCACTCCTTTCTTCATGTTTATGCTCACTCCTTTCTGCATGTTTATGTTCAGTCCTTTCTTCATGTTTATGCTCACTCCTTTTTCATGTTTATGCTCACTCTTTCTGCATGTTTATGCTCACTCCTTTCTTCATGTTTATGCTCACTCCATTCTTCATGTTTATGCTCACTCCTGTCTGCATGTTTATGCTCACTCCATTCTTCATGTTTATGCTCACCCCTTTCTTCATGTTTATGCTCACTCCTTTCTTCATGTTTATGCTCACTCCTTTCTGCATGTTTATGCTCACTCCTTTCTTCATGTTTATGCTCACCCTTTCTGCATGTTTACACCAGTCCTTTCTTCATGTTTATGCTCACTCCTTTCTTCCTTCATGTTTATGCTCACTCCTTTCTTCTGTGTTTATGCTCAGTCATTTCTTCATGTTTATGCCCACTCCATCTCCTTCATGTTTATGCTCACTCCTTTATTCATGTTTATGCTCACTCCTTTATTCATGTTTCTCTATGCTCACTCCTTTCTGCATGTTTATGCTCACTCCTTTCTTCATGCTTGTTGATCACCTTCTTCATGTTTATGCTCAGTCTTTTCTTCATGTTTATGTTCAGTCCTTTTCATGTTTATGCTCACTCCTTTCTGCATGTTTATGCTCACTCCTTTCTTCATGTTTATGCTCACTCCTTACTTCATGTTTATGCTCAGTCCTTTTCATGTTTATGTTCAGTCCTTTCTTCATGTTTATGCTCACTCCATTCTTCATGTTTAGTCTAATTTCTTTTCTTCATGTTTATGCTCACTCCTTTATTCATGTTTATGCTCACTCCTTCTTCATGTTTATGCTCACTCCTTTCTTCATGTTTATGCTCACTCCTTCATGTTTATGTTCACTCCTTTCTTCATGTTTATGCTCACCTTTTCTTCATGGTTATACCACTCCTTTCTTCATGTCATGCCCACTCCTTTCTTCATGTTTATGCTCACCTCTTTCTGCATGTTTATGCTCACTCCTTTCTTCATGTTTATGCTCACTCCTTTCTGCATGTTTATGTTCAGTCCTTTCTTCATGTTTTAGTGATCACTCCTTTCTTCATGTTTATGCTCACTCCTTTCTGCATGTTTATGTCTGTATCCTTTCTTCATGTTTATGCTCACTCTTCTTGCATGTTTATGCCTCACTCCTTTCTTCAGGTTTATGCTCACTCCTTTCTTCATGTTTATGCCCACTCCTTTCTGCATGTTTATGTTCAGTCCTTTCTTCATGTTTATGCTCACCTTTCTGCATGTTTATGCTCACTCCTTTCCATGTTTATGCTCACTCCTTTTTCTGCATGCGTCTATGTTCAGTCCTTTCTTCATGTTTATGCTCACTCCTTTCTGCATGTTTATGCTCACTCCTTTCTGCATGTTTAAAGTTCAGTCCTTTCATGTTTATGCTCACTCCTTTCTGCATGTTTATGCTCACTCCTTTCTTCATGTTTATGCTCACTCCCTTTTTCTGCATGTTTATGTTCAGTCCTTTCTTCATGTTTATGCTCACTCCTTTCTAAGTGCTTATGCTCACTCCTTTCTGCATGTTTATGTTCAACAAGTTTCTGCATGTTTATGCTCACTCCATTCTTCATGTTTATGCTCACTCCTTTCTGCATGTTTATGTTCAATGGCTGCATGCTTATGCTCACTCCATTCTTCATGTTTATGCTCACTCCTTTCTGCATGTTTATGTTCAGTCCTTTATTCATGTTTATGCTCACCTTTCTTCATGTTTATGCTCACTCCTTTCTTCATGTTTATGCCCACCCATTCCTTCATGCTTCTATGCCTGCTCCCTTCATGCTTCTATGCTCACTCCTTTCTACATGTTTATGCTCACTCCTTTCTGCATGTTTATGTTCAGTCCTTTCTCTTCATGTTTATGTCACCTTTCTTCATGTTTTTGCTCACTCCTTTCTGCATGTTTATGTTCAGTCATTTCTGCATGTTTATGTCACCCTTTCTTCTATGTTTATGCTCACTCCTTTCTGCATGTTTATGTTCAGTCATTTCTGCATGTTTATGCTCACTCCATTCTTCATGTTTCATGCTCTTACCTTTCAGCATGTTTATGTTCAGTCATTTCTGCATGTTTATGCTCACTCCATTCTTCATGTTTATGCTCACTCCTTTCTGCATGTTTATGTGTTCAGTCCTTTATTCATGCCTATGCTCACTCCTTTCTTCATGTTTATGCTCACTCCTTTCTTCATGTTTATGCCTTTACTCCATTCTTCATGTTTATGCTCACTCTTTCTATGTTTATGCTCACTCCTTTCTACATGTTTATGCTCACTCCTTTCTGCATGTTTATGTTCGAGTCTCTTTCATGTTTATGTGCTCACTCTTTCTTTCTTCATGTGTTTTTGCTCACTCCTTTCTGCATGTTTATGTTCAGTCATTTCTGCATGTTTATGCTCACTCTTTCTTCATGTTTATGCTCACTCCATTCTTCATGTTTATGCTCACTCCATTCTTCATGTGTTTATGCTCACTCCTTCTGCATGTTTACATGCTCACTCTTTCATGTTTATGCTCACTCCCTTTCAGACAAGTTATCTTAGCCATATTTCTACATGCCTATGCTCACTCCATTCTCTGCTTATGCTCACCCATTCCTTCATGCTTATGCTCACTCCATTCTTCATGTTTATGCTCACTCCTTTCTGCATGTTTATGCTCACTCCTTCTTTCAAGGCGTATGCTCACTCTCTTTTCTTCATGTTTATGCTCACTCCATTCTTCATGTTTATGCTCACTCTTTTCTTCATGTTTATGCTCACTCCTTCATGTTTATGCTCACTCCTTTCTGCATGTATATGTTCAGTCATTTCTGCATGTTTATGCTCACTCCATTCTTCATGTTTATGCTCACTCCATTCTTCATGCTTATGCTCACTCCATTCTTCATGTTTATGCTCACTCCATTCTTCATGTTTATGCTCACTTTTTTCTTCATGTTTATGCTCACTCCTTTCTTCATGTTTATGCTCACTCCTTTCTTCATGTTTATGCTCACTCCTTTCTTCATGTTTATGCTCACTCCTTTCTTCATGTTTATGCTCACTCCTTTCTTCATGTTTATGCTCACTCCTTTCTTCATGTTTATGCTCACTCCTTTCTTCATGTTTATGCTCACTCCTTTCTGCATGTTTATGTTCAGTCCTTTCTTCATGTTTATGCTCACTCCTTTCTTCATGTTTATGCTCACTCCTTTCTGCATGTTTATGTTCAGTCCTTTCTTCATGTTTATGCTCACTCCTTTTTTCATGTTTATGCTCACTCATATTCTTCATGTTTATGCTCACTCCTTTCTTCATGTTTATGCTCACTCCTTTCTGCATGTTTATGTTCAGTCATTTCTGCATGTTTATGCTCACTCCTTTCTTCATGTTTATGCTCACTCATATTCTTCATGTTTATGCTCACTCCTTTCTGCATGTTTATGTTCAGTCCTTTCTTCATGTTTATGCTCACTCCTTTCTACATGTTTATGCTCACTCCTTTCTGCATGTTTATGTTCAGTCCTTTCTTCATGTTTATGCTCACTCCTTTCTTCATGTTTTTGCTCACTCCTTTCTGCATGTTTATGTTCACTTTCCTTTCTTCATGTTTATGCTCACTCCTTTCTTGCATGTTTATGTTCAGTCATTTCTGCATGTTTATGCTCACTCCATTCTTCATGTTTATGCTCACTCCTTTCTTCGTGTTTATGCTCACTCCTTTCTTCATGTTTATGCTCACTCCATTCTTCATGTTTATGCTCACTCCATTCTTCATGTTTATGCTCACTCCTTTCTGCATGTTTATGCTCACTCCTTTCTTCATGTTTATGCTCACTCCATTCTTCATGTTTATGCTCACTCCATTCTTCATGTTTATGCTCACTCCTTTCTTCATGTTTATGCTCACTCCTTTCTTCATGTTTATGCTCACTCCTTTCTGCATGTTTATGTTCAGTCCTTTCTTCATGTTTATGCTCACTCCTTTCTTCATGTTTATGCTCACTCCTTTCTGCATGTTTATGTTCAGTCCTTTCTTCATGTTTATGCTCACTCCTTTCTTCATGTTTATGCTCACTCCTTTCTGCATGTTTGTGTTCAGTCATTTCTGCATGTTTATGCTCACTCCTTTCTTCATGTTTATGCTCACTCCTTTCTTCATGTTTATGCTCACTCCTTTCTGCATGTTTATGTTCAGTCCTTTCTTCATGTTTATGCTCACTCCTTTCTACATGTTTATGCTCACTCCTTTCTGCATGTTTATGTTCAGTCCTTTCTTCATGTTTATTCTCACTCCTTTCTTCATGTTTATGCTCACTCCTTTCTGCATGTTTATGTTCAGTCATTTCTTCATGTTTATGCTCACTCCTTTCTTCATGTTTATGCTCACTCCATTCTTCATGTTTATGCTCACTCCATTCTTCATGTTTATGCTCACTCCTTTCTTCATGTTTATGCTCACTCCTTTCTTCATGTTTATGCTCACTCCTTTCTGCATGTTTATGTTCAGTCATTTCTGCATGTTTATGCTCACTCCATTCTTCATGTTTATGCTCACTCCATTCTTCATGTTTATGCTCACTCCATTCTTCATGTTTATGCTCACTCCTTTCTGCATGTTTATGCTCACTCCTTTCTTCATGTTTATGCTCACTCCATTCTTCATGTTTATGCTCACTCCTTTCTTCATGTTTATGCTCACTCATATTCTTCATGTTTATGCTCACTCCTTTCTGCATGTTTATGTTCAGTCATTTCTGCATGTTTATGCTCACTCCTTTCTTCATGTTTATGCTCACTCCATTCTTCATGTTTATTCTCACTCCATTCTTCATGTTTATGCTCACTCCATTCTTCATGTTTATGCTCACTCCATTCTTCATGTTTATGCTCACCCTTTCTGCATGTTTATGCTCACCTCTTTCTTTATGTTTGCGTTCACTCCTTTCTACATGTTTATGCTCACTCCTTTCTTCATGTTTATGCTCACTCCTTTCTTCATGTTTATGCTCACTCCTTTCTTCATGTTTATGCTCACTCCTTTCTTCATGTTTATGCTCACTCCTTTCTTCATGTTTATGCTCACTCTTTCATGTTTATGCTCACTCCTTTCTACATGTTTATGCTCACTCTTTCATGTTTATGCTCACTCCTTTCTTCATGTTTATGTCTACCCTTTCTTCATGTTTATGCTCACTCCTTTCTACATGTTTATGCTCACTCCCTTTCTTCATGTTTATGCTCACTCCATTCTTCATGTTTATGCTCACTCCTTTCTGCATGTTTATGCTCACTCCTTTCTTCATGTTTATGCTCACTCCTTTCTGCATGTTTATGTTCAGTCATTTCTGCATGTTTATGCTCACTCCATTCTTCATGTTTATGCTCACTCCATTCTTCATGTTTATGCTCACTCCATTCTTCAGTGTTTATGCTCACTCCTTTTCTTCATGTTTATGCCTTACTCCTTTCTTCATGTTTATGCTCACTCCTTTCTTCATGTTTATGCTCACTCCTTTCTTCATGTTTATGCTCACTCCTTTCTTCATGTTTATGCTCACTCCTTTCTACACGTTTATGCTCACTCCTTTCTTCATGTTTATAAGCCACCCTTTCCTCATGTTTATGCTCACTCCTTTCTTCATGTTTATGCTCACTCCTTCTACATGTTTATGCTCACTCCTTCATGTTTATGCTCACTCCATTCTTCATGTTTATGCTCACCTCTGCATGTTTATGCTCACTCCTTTCTTCATGTTTATGCTCACTCCTTTCTGCATGTTTATGTTCAGTCATTTCTGCATGTTTATGCTCACTCCATTCTTCATGTTTATGCTCACTCCATTCTTCATGTTTATGCTCACTCCATTCTTCATGTTTATGCTCACTCCATTCTTCATGTTTATGCTCACCTTTCTTCATGTTTATGCTCACTCCTTTCTTCATGTTTATGCTCACTCCTTTCTTCATGTTTATGCTCACTCCTTTCTTCATGTTTATGCTCACTCCTTTCTTCATGTTTATGCTCACTCCTTTCTTCATGTTTATGCTCACTCCTTTCTTCATGTTTATGCTCACTCCTTTCTTCATGTTTATGCTCACTCCTTTCTTCATGTTTATGCTCACCCCTTTCTTCATGTTTATGCTCACTCCATTCTTCATGTTTATGCTCACTCCATTCTTCATGTTTATGCCTTTACTCCTTTCTTCATGTTTATAGCCATTTTGCTACCTTCTGAAAGTTAAACTGTCTTCACTAGATTCACTGATTTAGCATCAACAATTTATATATGTATATTTCCTACGATCCACACATATTCATTCGTATCAATTTGCATTATTTATTTTCTTTTCTTTTATAATCATATCACCTCAAGCAAGGCATTTTACTGCCACTGTTGTGCCGGGGTTTACATAGGATGAAAATTATGAAAAAGAGTGCTTGGAGCCTCTCCTTCATCCTTGAAGAGATTGGCAAACATTCGCTGTCCTACAGAAGGACAGATATCATATAGCAGTCTCGCACTCTTTTCTTTGTTTTACAATGAGTTCTTTCTGTCTCTAATTAGATTTTGAAATGCATCCTTGGCTATGTTTATGCATCTTTGGATCTCACTGTCGCACTTTTCGTCCCCTCTCTGAGCGTTTCCCAGGTATTCTTTATCTGTTTTATTTTGGTTTCCCTGACCCCTAGGTGGAATTTTGGGGTCTTCTTTTTGCTGATGACCATACATTCAGTGTTCTTCATGTTTATGCTCCATCTTTTCTTTTCACTTTCTTTTGCAACTTTCTGTGTCTACTATCAGCACTGTGTCATCTTCATATCTTATATTCTGGAGATTGTGGCTTGCCAATGACGAATCCTGGCAAGGATTCTAGCTCTTTCAGAATTATTTCACTGTACAGGTTGAATAGATCCAGTGAGAAAAAAACATCCTTGTCTCATGCCCCTTTCTATATTTTTATAATATGCAACATTTTCTCACTCCCTATATTTTCTTACAACAAGCCCATTTAGTAATGATCTACCTTGAGTGGCTCTTATTAGGTAAACAATAGTAAAAATTGTTCAAAACAAAGTATATCTATTTCAGTTTCCAATTTTACTTATTTTTCTTTTCCTTTTTTCCTTTTTGCTGGTATTTTTGTAACAAATAACTAATTTACAATTTGCAGAGGAATTTTTCAAATAAATCTTCCAATTAAAAATGAAAAAATTCTTCAACGCCTTTGAAGCGTCACTCAGAATTGGCTTGTCATTTTCTTGTGATATCAAAAAGAAAGCCAAAAGAACAAAAAAAGATGGATATGCAAGATGGCTGACACAATTTGCAGTTTCTCTGCTTTCGTTTTAAATAGATTTTATTTTTCGAAAATTGAAAGGGCCTCCATCACCATAACTACCGTCTCCTGTCATTGTCATGTCTTTCAAAATAGTTTTTTTACTTTTTACCTTTTTTCTATTAGAAACTGAACATGTACGTACTTGACAAGATAAACAAAGTTAGCTCGTCTTCTTTATCTGCTGTAGGCAATCATAGATTTCAACTTGCTACTATCCCTTGTTGCTTTTAATATTTCTTCTCTTGGTATCTCTCCCAAACCTCACTCTGCCATCTACCAGCTCAATCCCATCAAGTAGGTCTCACACTGCTTTCCCTTGTCTCTTTTCCTCTATCTTTATTGTGAGTATTAGATTCTCTAAGCCATTCTTCCTCATTACATGTCAGAGAAACTTTAGCTGTCTCTTCCTGATGTTAAGTATATGTTTCATTTTTGTTTACATCCTTCCCAAAACCTTATTGTTGTTTACATGTTCGGTCCATGTTATCCTCAGCAGCCTTCTGTAGAACCACATTTCAGCTTTTTCAAGTCTTTCCTTCATCTTTGATGAGATTGATTGCCACATAAGACGACAGCTATCACATAAGAATCCAGTAATCTTTTCTTTCTTTCCAGCAAAATTCCATGTCCCAGGAACTTCAGCTGTCTCTCCACGATGTTAAATATGAGTTTCTTTTTCATTTTCATCCTCTTCAAAACCTTGTCATCGCTCACATATTCATTCCATGTGTCCTCAGCATCCTGAAAAGTTAGCTCATTGTTACATTTAAAAAGACATTTAATTATTTTTGTTTTTAAAAAGACATTTAATTATTTTTGTTTTTAAAAAGACATTTAATTATTTTTGTTTTTAAAAAGACTTTTAATTATTTTTGTTTTTAAAAAGGCTTTTAATTATGTTTGTTTTTGAAAAGACATTTAATTATTTTTGTTTTTAAAAAGACATTTAATTATTTTTGTTTTTAAAAAAACTTTTAATTATTTTTGTTTTTAAAAAGACATTTAATTATTTTTGTTTTTAAAAAGACATTTAATTATTTTTGTTTTTAAAAAGACATTTAATTATTTTTGTTTTTAAAAAACTTTTAATTACTTTTGTTTTTAAAAAGACATTTAATTATTTTTGTTTTTAAAAAGACATTTAATTATTTTTGTTTTTAAAAAGACATTTAATTATTTTTGTTTTTAAAAAAACTTTTAATTATTTTTGTTTTTAAAAAAACTTTTAATTATTTTTGTTTTTAAAAAGACATTTAATTATTTTTGTTTTTAAAAAGACATTTAATTATTTTTGTTTTTAAAAAGACATTTAATTATTTTTGTTTTTAAAAAGACATTTAATTATTTTTGTTTTTAAAAAGACATTTAATTATTTTTGTTTATAAAAAGACTTTTAATTATTTTTGTTTTTAAAAAGACTTTTAATTATTTTTGTTTTTAAAAAGGCTTTAAATCATTTTTGTTTTTAAAAAGACATTTAATTATTTTTGTTAGTTGGTATGCAGGAGTGAGAATTTCTGATATAGTAGAGCCTAGTAGAAATTTAAAATTGTGCGTTTTGATAGAACCATAAATGTATCCTGGTTTCCAATTATTTTAGTAAATTTTAGATTGTCTTGTTCTGCATTGTTAGCTGTGATTTATTTATTAGTTTTCACTTTTGGCTAAATGGTAGGATTATTGGTGAGTTTTTTAAAAATTTGGTTTGATCATCAAGTAAATGTTCTATTTTTGAGTTGTAGTCAACCGTTACATTTGAAGCAAAAAGAAAAAATTAGTTTTGCAGTTATTTTTTTTTTACAACTTACACCTCTGAAGATGATCTTGAAAGAAGATTAAAAATACTTGCAAACATTGAGAAATGGAAAATAAAATCAACTGTAAAAGTTAGAGTGTATTTCTTACATCTTTCAATTATAATGTACAAAAGAGTATCCATGAGTATGAAAGGATTTTGTTAAAAGTAAGCAGGCATGTTTGCATATACATATATATATATATATATATATATATATATATATATATATATATATAGGAAAGAATATTAATAAAAATATTGTTTTTGTGTTTAAACACAAAAAAAAAATATATTCGGACACTATCGTGAAATACGTTTCGAATTCAAATTTAAAAATCACTCGTTTCTGATGAAGGGCCGAGGGCGGTCTGAAATATAAAATACAAATAAATAAACAAATACTGTCCAAAAAAAGTACATTTTTAAATTCAAAACTTTTTATTAATATTCTTTCCAATACATATTAAGACAGTATACGTGGATCATCACTATGTTATATATATATATATATATATATATATGTAGATATATTCATATGAATATGTCTATCAATGATATAGAGCGTTTTTAAATACGTACCATGCATATATAATATATAAATAATATAATACGTACAGAAAATTGCATATATATATATTTATATACATACACATTTCATACAGACACACACACACACACACACACACATATATATCCGAGTGAATACAGAATGAAGAATTCTTTCAACGTCCAAAACATGAATTTAAAACAGTGCTCGATATATAATATACGATATAGAGCTGTGAATATTTATTATAAATTATACTTTATAACATGTACATAATTTCTCTATATATAATCACGACAAAGTGCCTTCGGTACGATTATATATAGAGAAATTATGTACATGTTCTAAAGTTTAATTTATAATATATATATATATATATATATATATAGTGTAATGTAAGAAAGTTATAAAATACGTAGGTTTTAAACCCACTGTTCATGCATTTACTTTTATAAAGAGTGCTCGATACAATGTAGAGCTTTATATTGTAATGGTTGTTACAATGGTTTATAAAAGCATAGTATCACTACACAAAAATCTTTGCGTTTTGGAGCTACATGTGCCCCTTATCTGGTGATAAGTTGAAATGAAAAATAAAATTTTTTATTTTATTATATATATATCCTCTCTATTATAATTGTGTATTTATTTGTATAAATATATATATATATATATTTGTCTATATTTCTGATATGAGATAGTATTTACACTATTTACATTATTTGAACTATTGTCTTCATCTTGGTTGCCATTTGTATGAGGTTTTGACTGTTGTACACTTCGGCCTTCTTCAGGTGCTAGAGAAAAGCATTAGCATCAAATATTACAATATGAGCTCTAGTAAAAATGGTTACTGAATATTAGGTTTATAAGTCCCAGAAATTCATCTGTTCTTGCTCTTAAGGACACATGGAAATAGATGTTGGTTAGTTCTAGTGAGTTGTGAGTTCAATACCAGGCTACAGCAGTGGTGAACAAGTAACTTAAAAAGTCGTGTTAGAGAGAGATAATTCATGACTACAAGGAATGAGACTAATATTCACCAGTAATCATAAAAAAGGTTCCAACTTCCAAGCTGAAGAAGGCCAGAGTGTACATCGGCTGAAACGTCAGTAATGATGTAAATAGTATATATATATATATATATATATATATATTCCCGTGATGCTCAGGGGCAATAACCTGTGAGGAAACCCCTAATAGTCATCTCAGATATTTTGGCGTCGTTTTTTATGGCAGGGGTAAACTCGTTATATAAATACTAGTCTACTGATACTATCAAAATTGACAGCATATTTTGTTAAGTCTTTATGATTATTGGAAGGTTTTCAAATGTCAGTTTTAAAATACAATTTTTTCCGTCTATTTTACTAGTAGTATCAGTTTGTTGATAAGAAACAAGAGAAAATTGACCACTCCTCAACTTTATAAGCGTAGACCTTGATATTAACTGGTGTTCAACCATGTCATGAAAAATGACGACATATTGATTTAAGGTTTTTACAATTAGGTCTGTAAAGATACTTTCTCAACTATCAATATATACTGTAATTCTGGAGGGATCAGCTTAGTACTTAATAACAATATAAAACAGATCCCCCACTTTGTGTCCAGCAAAATTCTATTTCTTTTACTGATATCAAAATTGACAATCTATATTATGAAGTCCTTTACATTATTAGAATATTTTCACATGTGTGTCTTTAATTATATTTGGCCAATTATTATAGTAATATGTAGTAATTCTGGAGGGATCAGTTTAGTACTTAATAACAATATAAAACAGATCCCCCACTTTGTGTCCAGCAAAATCCTATTGCTTTTACTGATATCAAAATTGACAATCTATATTATGAAGTCCTTTGCATTATTAGAATATTTTCATATGTGAGTCTTTAATTATATTTGTCTAATTATTATAGTAATATATAGTAGTTCTGGAGGGATCAGTTTAGTAATTAATAACAGAAAAAAAGATCCCTCACTTTGTGTCCAGTTGAATCTTATTTGTCTATTGATACCATTAAAATTTTCCCAAAAAATACATTCTGGGGCATCTGTTTAATACTTAATAACAATACAAAACAGATCCCCGACTTTGAGCCCAGAGAATTTTAATATTACTCTACTGATAGCATCAAAATTGTCAGCGTATAAAAAAGAGATCCAGCAATAGTTATAAATCGCTCAACCATGATAAAATTAATGTCTGCAAATAAAAGATATTCCAAAGTTCTGTTTGAATATTATTTTTATTTTTTACAGTTTATTTATTTACAAGTTGTGCGTACGTTTTAGCTACTCTTTGGGGATATGCTTGATGAAGTACAAAATCATGAATAATGTCATGAGTGAAAAGACCGAAATAAAAATCAAAGAACCAGAAAATTTTCTTCTCTCAATTAACTCTCATCCCTACAAAGACAGAAAAAGGCGCAGTCGTACTACTAAATCCCCCACCCAGAGAGCGAGCACTTTGGTGGTATATTTCATTATTTTTTTTTTTTCATCATAACTGTATTATGTTACCATTGTTCACTTCTTTAGCAATGGATGGAAAACTTGTTGGACTTCAGCTTTTTTTCTCCTTCCTTGCTTATGACAAATGTTAGTTGGGCACGTCACACTCGGTACTGATTGACAGAAGAACGTGCGCACACACACACACTACTCATTCTTTTAGGTTTTCTTTCTGGGAAACTCAGCTGGTGATTTGTAGGATTAACGTTTCCTTCATCTATGAACAAAAATCATTCACATTCATGATTTTCGATATTTAATCTCTTTTTACCTTCTTATGTTTTCTCATTTTTTTCTAGACTTCCATTTTCCCTTTGTTCTTTTTACAAGTCACTCTATATCAAAACTATATTTCATTTTTTGGGGGCTATTTCTGATGACCCCCTCATTTCTTCAGAATTTTTTTAACTTTTTAGCTATTTCTCTTGTCCTTTGGCTTTTTAAGAATCAGGCTTTCTTTCTAGTTCTTTCTCTTGCCTTCCCATTTTTTACAATGTTTCTCTCATTTTAGCCCTTTCAATTTCTTCTCACGTTTTTCCAGAATCTGTCTCTCTTTCTAGTTCTTTCTTTAGTCTACTTTCTTTGTCAGAAGATTTCTCTCTTTTTAGTTCTTTCTTTAGTCCCCTTTCTTTTATCAGAATCATTCTCTCTTTTTGGTTCTTTCTTTAGTCCTCTTTCTTTTATCAGAATCATTCTCGCTTTTCAGTTCTTTATTTAGTCCTCTTTCTTTTATCAGAATCTTTGTCTTTTTTTAGTTCTTTCTTTAGTCCTCTTTCTTTTGTCAGAATCTTTGTCTCTTTTTAGTTTTTTCGTTAGTCCTCTTTCTTTTATCACAATCATTTTCTCTTTTTAGTTCTTTATTTAGCCTGCTCTCTTTTGTCAGAATCTGTCTCTCTTTTTAGTTCTTTCTTTAGTCCTCTTTCTTTTATCAGAATCTTTCTCTCTTAGTTCTTTCTTTAGTCCGCTTTCTTTTGTCAGAATCTTTCTCTCATTTTAGTTCTTTCTTTAGTCCTCTTTCTTTTATCAGAATCGTTCTCTCTTTTTAGTTCTTTCTTTAGTCCGCTTTCTTTTGTCAGAATCTTTTTTCTCATTTTAGTTCTTTCTTTAGTCCTCTTTCTTTTATCAGTATCTTTCTCTCTTTTTAGTTCTTTCTTTAGTCCTCTTTCTTTTATCAGAATCGTTCTCTCTTTTTAGTTCTTTCTTTAGTCCTCTTTCTTTTATCAGAATCTTTCTCTCTTTTTAGTTCTTTCTTTAGTCCTCTTTCTTTTATCAGAATCTTTCTCTCTTTTTAGTTCTTTCTTTAGTCCTCTTTCTTTTATCAGAATCGTTCTCTCTTTTTAGTTCTTTCTTTAGTCCTCTTTCTTTTATCAGAATCGTTCTCTCTTTTTAGTTCTTTCTTTTGTCCTCTTTCTTTTATCAGAATCGTTCTCTCTTTTTAGTTCTTTCTTTAGTCCTCTTTCTTTTATCAGAATCTTTCTCTCTTTTTAGTTCTTTCTTTAGTCATCTTTCTTTTAACAGAATCGTTCTCTCTTTTTAGTTCTTTCTTTAGTCCTCTTTCTTTTATCAGAATCTTTCTCTCTTTTTAGTTCTTTCTTTAGTCTTCTTTCTTTTATCAGAATCTTTCTCACTTTTTAGTTCTTTATTTAGTCCTCTTTCTTTTATCAGAATCATTCTCTCTTTTTAGTTCTTTCTTTAGTCCGCTTTCTTTTGTCAGAATCTTTCTCTCATTTTAGTTCTTTCTTTAGTCCTCTTTCTTTTATCAGAATCTTTCTCTCTTTTTAGTTCTTTCTTTAGTCCTCTTTCTTTTATCAGAATCGTTCTCTCTTCTTAGTTCTTTCGTTAGTCTTCTTTCTTTTATCAGAATCGTTCTATCTTTTTAGTTCTTTCTTTAGTCCTCTTTCTTTTGTCAGAATCTTTGTCTCTTTTTAGTTCTTTCGTTAGTCTCCTTTCTTTTATCAGAATCATTCACTCTTTTTATTTCTTTCTTTAGTTCGCTTTCTTTTGTCAGAATCTTTCTCTCTTTTTAGTTCTTTCTTTAGTCCTCTTTCTTTTATCAGAATCTTTCTCTCTTTTTAGTTCTTTCGTTAGTCCTCTTTCTTTTATCAGAATCGTTCTCTCTTTTTAGTTCTTTCTTTAGTCCTCTTTCTTTTATCAGAATCGTTCTCTCTTTATATTTTTTTATTTAGTCCGCTTTCTTTTGTCAGAATATTTCTCTCATTTTATTTCTTTCTTTAGTCCTCTTTCTTTTATCAGAATCATTCTCTCTTTTTAGTTCTTTCTTTAGTCCTCTTTCTTTTGTCAGAATCTTTCTCTCTTTTTAGTTCTTTCTTTAGTCCTCTTTCTTTTATCGGAATCATTCTCTCTTTTTATTTCTTTATTTAGTCCTCTTTCTTTTATCAGAATCTTTCTCTCTTTTTAGTTCTTTCTTTAGTCCTCTTTCTTTTATCAGAATCGTTCTCTCTTTTTAGTTCTTTCTTTAGTCTTCTTTCTTTTATCAGAATCATTCTCTCTTTTGATTTCTTTATTTAGTCCGCTTTCTTTTGTCAGAATCTTTCTCTCATTTTAGTTCTTTCTTTAGTCCTCTTTCTTTTGTCAGAATCATTCTCTCTTTTTAGTTCTTTATTTAGTCCTCTTTCTTTTGTCAGAATCTTTCTCTCTTTTTAGTTCTTTCTTTAGTCCTCTTTCTTTTATCGGAATCATTCTCTCTTTTTATTTCTTTATTTAGTCCTCTTTCTTTTATCAGAATCTTTCTCTCTTTTTAGTTCTTTCTTTAGTCTTCTTTCTTTTGTCAGAATCATTCTCTCTTTTTAGTTCTTTATTTAGTCCTCTTTCTTTTGTCACAATCTTTCTCTCTTTTTAGTTCTTTCTTTAGTCCTCTTTCTTTTATCAGAATCATTCTCTCTTTTTATTTCTTTATTTAGTCCTCTTTCTTTTATCAGAATCTTTCTCTCTTTTTAGTTTTTTCTTTAGTCCTCTTTCTTTTATCAGAATCATTCTCACTTTTTATTTCTTTATTTAGTCCGTTTTCTTTTGTCAGAATCTTTCTCTCTTTTTAGTTCTTTCTTTAGTCCTATTTCTTTTGTCAGAATCATTCTCTCTTTTAAGTTCTTTATTTAGTCCTCTTTCTTTTGTCAGAATCTTTATCTCTTTTTAGTTCTTTCTTTAGTCCTCTTTCTTTTATCAGAATCGTTCTCTCTTTTTAGTTCTTTCTTTAGTCCTCTTTCTTTTGTCAGAATCATTCTCTCTTTTTAGTTCTTTATTTAGTCCTCTTTCTTTTGTCAGAATCTTTCTCTCATTTTAGTTCTTTATTTAGTCCGCTTTCTTTTGTCAGAATCTTTCTCTCTTTTTAGTTCTTTCTTTAGTCCTCTTTCTTTTGTCAGAATCATTCTCTCTTTTTAGTTCTTTATTTAGTCCTCTTTCTTTTGTCAGAATCTTTATCTCTTTTTAGTTCTTTCTTTAGTCCTCTTTCTTTTATCAGAATCGTTCTCTCTTTTTAGTTCTTTCGTTAGTCCTCTTTCTTTTATCAAAATCATTCTCTCTTTTTAGTTCTTTCGTTAGTCCTCTTTCTTTTATTAGAATCATTCTCTCTTTTTATTTCTTTATTTAGTCCGCTTTCTTTTGTCAGAATCATTCTCACTTTTTAGTTCTTTATTTAGTCCCCTTTCTTTTGTCAGAATCTTTCTCTCTTTTTAATTCTTTCGTTAGTCCTCTTTCTTTTATCAGAATCATTCTCTCTTTTTAGTTCTATCTTTAGTCCTCTTTCTTTTATCAGAATCGTTCTCTCTTTTTAGTTCTTCTTTTAGTCCTCTTTCTTTTGTCAGAATCATTCTCTCTTTTTAGTTCTTTATTTAGTCCTCTTTCTTTTGTCAGAATCTTTCTCTTTTTAGTTCTTTATTTAGTCCGCTTTCTTTTGTCAGAATCATTATCTCTTTTTATTTCTTTCTTTAGTCCACTTTCTTTTGTCAGAATCTTTTCTCTTTTTTAGTAATTTCTTTAGTCCTCTTTTCTTTATCAGAATCATTATCTCGTTTTATTTCTTTCTTTGGTCCACTTTCTTTTGTCAGAATCTTTCTCTCTTTTTAGTTCTTTCGTTAGTCCTCTTTCTTTTATCAGAATCATTATCTCGTTTTATTTCTTTCTTTAGTCCACTTTCTTTTGTCAGAATATTTTTCTCGTTTAGTACTTTCGTTAGTCTTCTTCTTTTATCAGAATCATTCACTTTTTTATTTCTTTCTTTAGTCATCTTTTCTTTATCAGAATCTTTCTCTCTTTTTAGTTCATTCTTTAGTCCTCTTTCTTTTATCGGAATCATTCTCTCTTTTTATTTCTTTATTTAGTCCTCTTTTCTTTTATCAGAATCTTTCTCTCTTTTAGTTCTTCTTTTCTTAGTCCTTTTCTTTTTTGTCAGAATCATTCTCCTTTTTAGTTCTTTATTTAGTCCTCTTTTCTTTTGTCAGAATCTTTCTCCTTTTTTAGTTCTTTCTTTAGTCCTCTTTCTTTATCAGAATCATTCTCTCTTTTTATTTCTTTTTATTTAGTCCTCTTTCTTTTATCAGAATCTTTTCTCTCTTTAGTTTTTTCTTTAGTCCCTTTTCTTTTATCAGAATCATTCTCACTTTTTATTTCTTTATTTAGTCCGTTTTCTTTTGTCAGAATCTTTCACTCTTTTTAGTTCTTTCTTTAGTCCTCTTTCTTTGTCAGAATCATTCTCTTTAAGTTCTTTATTTAGTCCTCTTTCTCTTTTGTCAGAATCTTTATCTCTTTTTAGTTCTTCTTTAGTCCTCTTTCTTTTATCAGAATCGTTCTCTCTTTTTAGTTCTTTCTTTAGTCCTCTTCTTTTAGTCCTCTTTCTTTCGTCAGAATCATTCTCTTTTAGTTCTTTATTTAGTCCGCTTTCTTTGTCAGAATCTTCTCTCTTTTCAGTTCTTTCTTTAGTCCTCTTTC